>MU227120.1:1029324-1052303 GCA_018584345.1 Thuja plicata | reverse complement strand
ATATATATATATATATATATATATATATATATATATATATATATCACATTTCTCATGATATGACATCTCACATACCTTGTGAAGACAAACATCAAATAACATGTGATATGAGCAATCACCTAACAAGTGATACCCAATTTTACATATCACCTAACATGTGATATGAGGAATCACTTAACATGTGATACCAAGTTTTACATATCACAAAACATGTGATATGAGGGATCACCTAACATGTGATACCTATTTTTACATATCACATAACATGTGATATGAGGGATCATGTAACATACGATACCCAGTTTTTAAATATCACCTAACATGTGATATGAGGAATCACCTAACATGTGATACCCATTTTTACATATCACATAACATGTGATATGAGGAATCAACTAACATGTGATACCCAATTTTACATATCACCTAAAATGTGATATGAGGAATCACCTTAGATCGTTATACCTAATTTTCATATCACCTCAGATCGTGACATGAGGAATCACCTCAGATCGTGATACCTAATTTTCATATCACCTCAGATCATGATACCTAATTTTTATATCACCCCAGATCATGATATGAGGATATAGTAATAAGGAAAATTACATTCCCTTACATATAACCCTATTATGGTATGTGCACTGACATATTAAATGTCTACCATAACAAATCTCCGTTACAAGATTTTCACCTTGTAACATCAAATACAAGTGTTCATTGTCTAAGAATTTGTCACCTCTCATAAATGTACACAGGATGCGTGGGCCCATAAAGTCATGGAGTCACACACATGACATCCACCTTGACTCATCTCAGGGAGTGGATCCACCATGGCTCATCCTAGAGGGTGGAAACAAGGGCTTTCACCTTAGACTTCTCTCTCAAAGAGAAGAATGCAATAACATAAAAATAATAGATCACAGATGTTGAAACTCCTTTTCATCGAAGGTTTCATTCTCCAACATACCAAGTTTATCTCAAAAGTGTACAACCTTCTCTCTAGCCAGAGACTTGGTGAAAATATCAGCCATCTGTCCTATAGTAATAATGTACCTTGAATAAAATACTTATGCTATACCTCTTATATAGTTTGCATCACTCTTGGTGTACCCCAAGTTATGTAGGAGTTAGCATCAAGGCATTTTAGTGAGCATACATGGGACTCAATCTCATGTTCATAGTTCTCTGACTGCAAAAAAAAAACATCTTTATTGTTGACTCCCTCTAAGCCAATGTGAATAAATTCCCTAAAGATCAAAATGGATCAGATCCTCTTGCTACAACCTCCTAACCTCCTTGTCCATGGTTTCTTTTAGATGAACTATCAGACTCCCTCTGAATCTAATATCAACCTTCTGCCAGCAAGTCATGTTTTGTTTTTTAGTCTGCATCAAGCTTTGTTCTTTAGTCTGCATCAAGCTTTGTTCTTGAATTCCCTTTGATTCAATAATTTATCCATCTATCTAGGAATATCATGATCTAGATGCAACTACATCTTTTCAATTGCAATCCTTTGTCTTTTTATAGTTTCTTGGTCACTAGGGAAACCATCTCGATATGGCTTGCCCTTTTTCAACCAGAATGATTTAGATCCTTTGAAGATCAATTTTGAGAAATCATCTAGTAGCTCCCTCTATTACAAAAACATACATGGCCCCAATCATGAAAATATCTTTCTCTAAGAGGCTCTCATCATTTGATAGGAGTAGTTTCTCGTACACAAATGTAATTGTCTGATTCCATAGAAACATGAGTGAATGTAATAAACTGTGGCTTTATCCTCTAGCTTAGTGATGATGTGATTTCTTCTAAAGCAAAAATAACCTTTTGATGGATTGCCAGACTCCCTCTGAATTTTAATTCTTCCTGTTTAAAGAAACATTTTCAGAGACTCCCTCTGAATGTGAATTTTTCCTCTTTAAAGAAATGTTTTCAGCTACCAACTCAGTTTTATAGTAGCAATTATCAAATTCTTCCTTCCTTGAATGCAATCTCTTACGCTAATTGGTCTGTCTTGAAGGCATTAAAGAGATTATCTAATGCAAATGAAGCATACATGATTCACTATAAATGTTATAGCATAACTATATAAAAATTCATGTCCATTAATCAAACATGGAATACTTATCTTTTATTTGAAGAGAACTATCAGTCAACAAAGAGCCCATGTGACCAAATATGTGCCAAAAAGAACCATGGATCCAAAGACTTGGAATCTTCTGAAATAAGTGTCACCACATAGTTCCACCATTAGATTACTTTGAGCATCAATCAGATCAAATCTCCAATAGTGATCATCTACTGCACTCATTGATGTCATTCTTGATAATGCGATCTGGAGATGTCTTCGCAACATTTGAGGTTCCAAGAACTGTCACTTATGCGTATCATAGAATGCAGAGGCTGAAAATTATTTATTTATTTATTTATTTTTATCTTCCTTGTAATCACTATGATTAATATAAGCTTTGACTCTTTCATGTCAAAGTATAGTACATCTTCCGTGTTTATATCCCTTTCATTGGCTCTCATCTTCCAATTAAAGCCAAAATTGACATGTAATCTTTCTGTGTTTGTCACTCTTCTTCCGGTATCAAATGACAATATTATTGTTTGTCATGCTTGTCCTAAATGCCTTTGTAATAGTCACCTCTGATTGATCTCTACCAACCGAATATTATATTGTGTATTATAGTGATTTTGAACTCTAATGGCCATGTTTTCAACCATGCCTCTATCAGGATTCGATAACAATTTTCATATAAAAATATTTTTCATACCATTGATGAAGTAAGGATGTAATATCCCCCAAATTGATTCCCATCTAGTTTCATAATATTCTTCCTTGTGATGTGATGATCTTGTTCCTTGAATCTATCATTCTCCATACATTAGTGCATCGATCTCCATCCATCCAATGATATCTCTCGATTTGTAATTATGCTCTGTGAATTGGGTTCAATCATTGAGTATAGTTAGCTGACTATGACACTTTGGGTGTCAATGAATTTATGCCATTTTACCAATTCACATATGGTATACAATTCTAATACAATTTTATTAAACTCGTAGGAGTATCTCTTGCGTTGATGAGGATCATATATGCTACATAGGAGTATTACGATCTATAAGGGATATGTGTGCATGAGATCAGAGATATCTTCTAAGGTGTGCCCCTTGAGTATGATTGTCATTGTATCCTTGTGCTAGTATCATTGAAATTATTAAGGTGATCACCCTAGACCACCTAGATATGACTATCAATTTGTATACCAAATCTATTATTTCCAATGAGAATTGTTATATATATGTTAGTAAGGATTTGTCAATGCTATGTATGCAACTACGATGGAAAATATCTTTGGTAGGTATGTCATTTTGTATATTTGGAAGTATATTCATAAGTATGAAGTTGAGGATCTTGTGGATTGCTAGCATCCCAAGTTCTAACTTCATAGGAAGACCAACTTCAAATAGTGGCTATGTCATTATGAATATTTCTATGTATATGTGTTTTAGGTTAACACAATTAAATATATCTGGCCGTGAATTTTCTTTTCATTTTAGATACTCCTTGACATATATATTAATTGCTAAATGTTCTAGAATTAACCTCAACATTTATCCCTTAGCCATGGTGAGTTCATCTACACCACGATATGCATCCAGAAGCATCTGAGAAATTATCCAACCCTCACGATCACACATCAGACACAACCCATTATTGATCTTTGCCAGTGTGTTGTCGCAGACTTCTAAAGAGGAGAACACTCAATCTAATCAAAGACACCTTACAATCCAGGATCTGATCCACTCCTAATGTAACACTATGCCCTATGCAGTCCTGCTCATCACATTTTCTGCTCACCTCACTTCTTGCAGAGCTCCTACCACACAAAGGGTAGATATTGAGCGAGTACAATGCCATTTATAATCCAGTGACATTGGTCATTGTCAATCCCTCATCGATATTGCAAAGACTGCATCTCACAGACATTCATAGTGTGGGCAACTGCTATCAAAGTGCAAACATTATCCACAATAGACTGAATCATCCTACAACTTATCTCTACCTGAAACACAGGCTACAGGCTCTCACACCGTAGTTTGAGCATTTTCATACTGGAACACTATAGATTTATTTCTGAAGTCTCACAGTCTTGGGAGGAGGGCCTTTCCAATACCACTATAGATTTATCTTGGTCTATTGTAGGATTGTGTATATCTAATGTGTATATCTTCTATATTTGCAGTCTGGCTCTGATACCATGTTAAACTTTTAGGATAGCTGCAAACGTAATAGCACTCTAAGTTGTATATTGTATGTGTTTTTCAAATGCAACAATCTCTCTTTCATTTATATTGTCAAAGAGGCTAGGAGAGACATGTCCCTTCATGGGACATGTCTATTCATTATAATTGTTAATGTTTCATTAATCAATCATATATTAGAATAATATAAGTTTGCATAATATATGTTTAATAATAATATATATAATATAACATATATATCTCACACACACACATATATATATACACAAATACAATATATTATTATTAATCAATATCAAAGTATTATATGTATTCTAAATGATCATACGACTCAAGCTACAAACATTAACACTGACTTTTATAAGGATTCAAAATATAAATTCATAGAGTTAATGAGACTCTTTAACTAACTAGATGGAGTGTCAGATGGATCCTTGACATGAGTAGGCATGATCTTCTCCAAAATACCTGAAGCGAGGCTCAACAACTTTTTATCTTCAACATGTGATCTCAATATTACTTCCCTTTCTTTGGCCTGCGCAAATGAAGAAATCTTCAACATATAGATTGGTGATAATATGGATAAATCGGTAGGCCCTTGAGTGATTTCCAAATCATCCAACTCTAGACTATCCTTCTCAATAAATTATTTCACTATCCCTGCAGTGTCTCTTTCCTCAGACTTCACTTCAGACACCTTCACCTCAATCACCTTCTCTGTATTTTCTTCACCTTTCATCTATCCTACAACCTTTTACTCAGGGGAAACAGACACATCATCTTCAGGAATATTTACTTCGTAGGATTACTAGCATCAATTCGCTCATTATCAGGAATAAATTTTTCATTATTGCCTTCAGAATATTTTCTATTTCTTTTATTACTTCCTCAGGTTGTCCAATCATCAACTTGTTTATTCTTGTTTTGGTTTTCAATTTCTCTTTATCCTCATCAAGAATCTCCTTCATTTCTTCCATAGCTGTAACATGATAAAGAATGATTAAAACTTGTTCTTTCAGTTTCTCATCCTCACTCTTGGCATATGCTCTTCTCATTTCCAAAATCTCATATAAACTTAGGAATATCATACCTAATTTCAACAAGTTCTCTATTATATTTGTTTAAGTATTTTATGTTGGGTTCCTCAAGTATTATTTTACCTTCATTATCAAGCTTGCCAATGAATTTGAAAAGTGGCCTTAAGTTAGTATACACAATTATGTTTTTTGTAACATCAATAAATGACATCCCAAGTTTATCTGATTCAAGTTTTGTCTTTTTACTTACTTGTTCCTCACTGGATGGTTTAGCCTTAGAAACTTTTGAGGCCTGAGTTCCCTATTCCTTTATCTCCTTCAATTCTACATTAGACTATGTACCTTCAATAATTTTTTGCAACAACATGTACTTTTATCCCTTTGGATTTATGCCTCTTACCTAATGATTCTTCTTGTTGTTTCTTCTTGGTGCTATCTATCTTAGGAGGACTTGTGGAGGGTGCAAAGCTTCTAGTTTTTCTAGGTCTAGATGTAGAATCATCTAGACTAGCTGCATCAATCTCAATTGTCTTCTCCTCTTCCATTCTTTTCTTTATAGGTTCAGTCACTACTTGCACTGGAATACCCATACTTGCTACCATGTTCTCAACTTCCTTTCTAGCCTTTCTTACCATGTGAGACTTGTTCAATTTAGAGTGCAACATCAAGTCCTTCTCCTTATAGGAACCAAATATATCCTTTGTAGGATCAATAGGTTTACTTAACATATGTTGAGCATATACATTCAGATTTTTCTCATCAACTTCATACCCTATGGGCATGATCCATGATGTCCTAGGATCCACTACTTTCATTAAACAATGATCAATTTTAACCATAAAGAAAATAGTTTCCTCATACTTCTCCATAATAGATTTAGGGATTGGTTCCCTAGATTTCATCTTACTCTTAAAGTATTTAAAGAAACCCCATAGAGTTCTCTTCCTATATTTTTTGTCAACCATGTAGAGACAATCTCTAATTTGCACTGGTACAAGTCTGTCATTTTCCCATTGCACATTACCTACACCTAGAACCCCATTCATGAAGTAGAAGAATAAGCACATAATCAGTGTACCATATTTAAAGGGGTGCTTCTTATCCTTCTTAATATTTACCAAATTATCCATTAGTCAACTTCACAACAACTCACACAAATCATATTCAATGTTCTCCTTAACCATTTGATAAGATGCATAGATAGCCATACTTGACACTAAGTTTTCTCTGCTTAAATTGTACACTTTATAGCCAATCACCATCAAGGTAAAATTCACATCTGAATGAATGATATCATTTATAGTCATTTCTCTCTTATCAAATTTCACACAAGTATCATCTGTGATGGTCTAATTCTTAACTAATTTCAAAATAGGTAAGTCACCAGATAACCATAAACTAGTTACCTCTATAATTTCTTCATTAGTGATCTTATAAGGCTTGTCCAACCACATGAATTCAACATGAATCTCATTCAAGACATATCTAACCCATTCATTTTCATCAAAGTATGAAAAATTGATAACCCACATGAATTTCTTCTCTTCCAATACTTTGAACTCATCCTCCAGCTTAAAATCAAAAGATAACTTCTTCAAATACATATTCAACAACTAGGAACCTCCTAAATCTTTAATATTTATGTGAATGTATGCCCTGATGTCTTTGACATGAAGAACACTGTGTGGAACATGTTAAAATGTACCTAGCGGATCATCTTCTGCTAATTTGAAAGGATATTTCTTGAATTCAGGCCTAGGGTGTTCAATGATATCAAAATCCCCTGGTGTATCCATATCCAAAAGTGAAAGATTTTAAAATTTTTAGGGAAATACCTTTACGCCAAACTAGGGTTTGCATGGGTTTCCACTTCACACCTTCGATCTCACTGAAAATAAATAACAAATATCTCCTTTCACTTCGATCACAAATAAAAAGTAAAAAATGATAAAACAAAATTGTCTTTTATCATTTACATATCTACCTTTTTGTTGCAATAAATGCATTTTGCCCCAACTCCACTAGATACTTTGTTTCATTATCTGCTTCTTAAGGATTCTTCTATGGATCTTCAATACAAATTAAATTCTTCTGATAATGTTCCCAAAACATATGCATTATCCCAACTCAAATGTATCAACCTAATGCATTTTGGTTCTCACTGATATTAGGGGGTTTGAAATATTCTTCTTGAAAAACTTCCCCTAGGCCCGACACCTATATTTAATTCATGGAGGAATTTTCCACACTAGATTTAGGTGCAAACTCATTTCCTACTTTAGGATAACTCTTATTGACCCAATTCCTTCTCATCTCCTTCCTAATCTCTTCCATAATTAATTTTGGTTTTCCTTTATCATTATACTGCTCATTGTTCTTGTCTGTCAGACCCTTCCTGTCAACATTCTTGCTTCTACAATATTTTGCAATGTGACTAGATTTCTTGCAATTGTAGCACACCACATTTGATTTTCCATTATTGTAATTTATTTGGTTTCCTTTTGATTTGCACTGATTACAAATGTGCCCAAATATATTGCATGCAAAGCATTTAACATTCCTTCTATTGAAATTATTGTTCACCACACTTCTGCACTCACTTGTTTTATGACCATATTTATTGCATTTAAAACATTTACCTAAGAAAGGTATTCTATTTATGCATTGAACAAATTTATGACCAAATTTATTGCACATAAATTATTTACCACTGAAATATTGAGCATTATGTTGTCTTACCAGAGACCTTTTAGGTTTGTCCTTCAGATTGTCTAACTAATGATTACATTGTCCAAATTTGGAGCTTTTTCCTTTCTTCAATCCAAGACCTTGTGTGTTGCCTTTCATCCTCTGAATTTCAAGTACAACATCAAGCTTAGCTGAGGTAATCATGGATTTCTCATTGAACTCATTTACACTAGAAAGTTCATTCCTAAGAATTTCATTCTTCTTGTCAAGTAATTCCTCATTGTGTTTTGATTCTTGCAATTCAAGTTGTAGTTCCCCAATCTCACAGTTAAGTTTATGGCATTCATCATATTCTTCTTTTAGGGACTGATCAAGATTCTCTTCATTCTTCTTCCTTTCCTCAATCTCCTTGGTTAGCTTCATCTCCATAAATTTCATCTCATGTTTCAGTAAATCTTTATCTTTTACAAGATTCTCACATTCATCTGTCTTCTCCTTTAAGGCTTGATCATTATTTGTTCTTTCCTTCTACTTAATCTACTCACAAATTTATTTCCTCTTATCCATGGATTTTTCCAACTGCCCTTTTAATATTTGAATGAAAATTTTAGCATCCTTAAGTCTCTTCTTTAACTCTAGGAATTCAGCTTTGGATTGATCAAGATCTTCAAGTGCAACAAGGAGTTTTTGTTGAATAGTATTTGAATCCATTGAATCACCTATCAAGATCTTCCTCAAGTTGTTATAATTCCTTAGAGGAACTAGGATCTCATTCCAATTGTTGGAATCAAGGAATACTGAGAGAGGGGGGGAGGTGAATCATTGTTCTACACTTTTTAACCTAATTCTTAATCCACTTAACACATATGAATAAAAATATAATGCTAAAGCATAATGCAAACATCCACAACACCATAACACCAAGAATTTTATCATGGAAACCTGGTCAAGGTAAAAACCACAGTGGGGATGAACCCATAAATGAAAAATAATCTATACAAGTATTATACCCTATTAAAGGTTTACAAAAGGAATGCACATGCATTCAGACACATTGCCTAGAGATCAAGGCTCAATAAAAAAGAGAGGCTCACTTCCTATTAGATAATTACAATGTCATAGTAAGGGTAAACTAAGAAACGACATCCTAAAAATTCCAAAATATAGTTCCAGTTAAGTACAAAATATTGACTTCAAACACTTCATTGGTTTGCTCTGAATCATACCTCAAATCATTATCACAACACATGTGAAACTATACACAATAAATATATTCACCTTCTACACACTATCATTGATGCCAAAATAACCAAACATATATTTCTTATATATCCGAAATAGGAGATTATACCTTTTACAAGTCGAGCTCAAGAACACTTAACAAAATAATGTAATGTGCATAATTAGTCAACTAGATCTGAGTGTAAACACCAATGTAAATTGAAATAATCCAACACACACTATCCACCAAGTTGGTTGATCATCCTTGATCACAAAAATAATCACCAAATTTTATTCAATAGATCCGCATAAGGATCTATTACACCATTCTATTGTTCTTCATTGTTAACCCAAAAAATGATATACAAAACTTTCTAACTTGCACACCCAATAATATCAGAACTCACAAATCAGGAGTATGATAGAATAAACATTCATAAAGCTTCCCTTAGATTTGTGCCAAATAATATTGAACAATAAATTATGTACTTGAACAAATACCAAATACTACTTGGATGCTCTATTCTTCACTAGACTTAGAAAAATCTTCAAAAATACTTCCATTTGGATCAAAATCTATCATGTAGATGGGTGCACTGAGATTAGTTGTCATCAATGAAAACATCCAAATATATGTGCGTGTCTCTTGCTAATAGGAAATAGAGATGAATTAATAGAAATATAGTTAAAAGGAAATAGAGAGGGGAATTCACTAGGTTAAGGTATTGGTTTGGAGGATGACAATTCTTTTTGGTATCTGTTAACACCCCAGATCTAATCACAAGGATCATTTAGGAGAAGAAAGAAAATACATAGGCATAACTGGCTTATCATTTATCATCTATTCCTTTTCTTTTTTTATTATAGTCTGAAGGATACAAAAATTCATAGCTTCCAGACGATATCTTGGATTACACATCAATAATAGAAGAAAAATAAATTATATCATCATTTAGTCAGGGAATTATAGCCAGAAAATATTCAAGGCTAGCCAATTCCCTATACCTGAAAAAACTTAAAAGTTATATTCATTAAAATAACACCCCTTTTCAAAAAAAATTAAAGAATTCTGAAGTTCTGCCTGATCCATTATGTAGGAAAAGATTCATTTGTTAAAGACTATCAAAACTTAATTCTCTTGAAAACTCATTTTGGATCACTTATTGATCAAAAACACTAATACAATTAAATTTGAGAAAAAAATTGACACTAGAAAAGAAAAAAAAAGTACTACCAAAACCCAAAATCTTTTGAAGACTCTATTTTAGATAACATTTTGTCATTCAAAGTAGTGCTTTTTATATCATTAAATGTGATCTAAAGTATTGATGCAAAACAACTACACAGTTAAATTCAAAAATATTTATACAATTTCATGGATTGTAAGAAAATCATGTCTGCCATCAAAACTCAAAACCCAGATCTGAAAATAATAAAGTTGGTGGTTAGAGCTCTGCTATGAATGAACACTATGCTAGGCTATAATCTTAGGGTTTCTGTACTAAATTTGTCTTCCAATTGTTCCATACCACATTTATTGCAGGAGTGTTTAGGGTTGTATTAATGGCTCCATCCAACTTTAGCTCAATAGTTTCTATTGTCACTGGAGTTTTGGCTTTGGGAGATCATGTCTCCATTGACAAAATTCCCTCACAAATTTGTGTCAAAAATTTTCCACGAGGTGAGAATTCTTCTACCCTATATGTGTTTTTACCAGTTTAGGATTTTCACAATCCGTGTGAATGGATTAAAATTTTTGCATTAATAGGTTATTTTGTGGGTTGTGTTCCTCCTGAAAGTATGTTGTGGGAATATGTTTCCAAGGCATGGACCCCTCATGGGGTCTACCTATATGGTATTCAAAATTTGACCAAGGTCTTATTTTTGTTTCATTTTGGAAACCCATGTCATGCGGAGGGAGTTCTCAAGAATGGTTCATGGTTTGTCTATCCCCCTTTGTAGGTCTTTCAACCTTGGTCATGAGACTTTTTTGCTTTTGACTTAAAAAATATTAAGGTCTTGGTTTGGGTAGAATTTCCTAGTCTCCCTTTTCCTTGATGGTCTTTTCTACAAATTATAGCTCAAACCCTTGGCAAGATTGTTTGCATGGAGCTAGACCGCTTTTTTCATGCTTGTCCTTAGAAGAGGGTTTGTATAAAAATTGATATATCCTAGGACCTCAAAGATTAAATTGAGATTCAGGTTGGTGAGCATTGTTTCTCAAAGCATGTGATGTATTTAGATTTTCCCAATAAATTTTCCACTGCCATTCTTCATACCATAAAATTAAGGATTTCCCTCTTGTGATTCCAAGGAACAAATCTCCTTCCTAGGAGGCTGCTTCTAATTGGACCCTAGAAACCCCCAAACCAAATGAAGGTTGGACTACAGTGCTTTGTAAAGGCAAGCGCAATTTGGATTTTAAACTGTAGTAGGATTCCTAATCTTCTAGATGAATAAGAATATGAAGGGCCAGGAAAATGATAGGTGATCCTAGGGGATCTTTACCCTGCCTTCCATCCATATTCATATTTTCTGCATAATAGTTTATCCTCTCTTGGGGACAAGGATTAAATTAGTGATACTATGGAACAAATTTCATGTCATGGAATGTTCAGGGTATAAAAAACCTCTCCCACAAGTATGTTGTGTGAGATTTTCATCAGAAGTATCCTATAATGCATTTTTTTTCATTCAAGAAGTTAAGATTGTCACCTTCTAGTTATATGTTGCATGTCATGTTATTTTCCTAAATAGTCTCATTTTTTCTTCTAACCATGAAGCTGGGTGTGGAGGGGTTCTCACCCTTCTTTTTCCAAAATGGAAAGATGCAATTTTTTCTCATGGTGTGAGCCCCATACAAAGATTGGTTTGGGTCCTCATGCAAATTGATAATCATTCTTTTTGGTTGATTAATGTTTATGCTCCCAATGATGTTGTAGAGAGATCTCATATTTTGAGATGGGTAGTTTATTCATTACCACCTGCCACTTGGGTTATGTGTGGGGATTTTAATTTGGTTGAGGTGGCCTCTGATAAGGAGGGAATTTCACCTTTTCGATGGATAGTTAGTGAGTGAGAGGCATGGTTCTACATGAATAATAAATTAGGCCTTTTTTATCCCAATACCAACTATTGTCAATCGCATACTTTTTGGTATACTTCATGTTATTTCCGAGATGGTTCTGACAGAGTTTTTAAACTTGATCTCCACACAATATTTTTTCTCATCTGGAGAGGATCAACTTTTACCAATCTTACCACTGCCTAAGGTCACTTTTTCAGACCATGTTCCTATTAAATTTATAATTGAATGGCAGACTCTTTTTCCATGTTCCTTTTAGCCTCAATAATTCCTTAACATGTCATTTTTGAATCATCCTCCTATGCTGGACCACATATAGAAGATTTAGAGCCTAGGCCCACTCATGTAGTAGGATAGATTTCATGGTGGAATAATGTTATTATTCATGCTACTAAGTTCCTCCACTTTTATGGGAGGAAACTAGCCAAATTTTGATGGTAGTCTTATGTATTTATTACCAAGGATTTACGTGCAACTACAGAGAAATTGGTTGCACATAATTACAGTTACAGGTAGCTCTTCTCCACATCAAAAGCATATTTTTTACAGCTATGCTACTAGAGGTGTTCAAATTAAAGCTTACATGCACTGGCTAAAGGTTGGAGATAGATCTACTAAGGATTTTTTCCATCTCTCTAAGCTCGACATTCCTCTCTTGGGATTATAAAAATAAAAGAAGGAAATTCAGTTCTTACGGAGCTTCCTGGTATTTTACAATCCTTTGTGAGTCATTATAAAAAGGTCTTCACTGCACAAGAACCTTCAATGGATAGTCAAAAATCCTTAGAAGAATGCCTTGTGGTTGTTCCCTCTCGACTCTTTGACTTGCAAAAAGGCCTTATATGATCAATTATCGACCCTCAAAGACCTTGATGAAGTTGCCTTCTCCATGGAGGATAACAAAGCCCCAGGATGTGATGGCTTTCCCTATGAATTTACATAAGGTTTATCCTGAAGCATATCATTCTGGCTCATTAAGGAAAACAATAAATAAATGAAACATTAAGTTCATACCTAAAGCTAGAAATCCTGAAGATATGTGCAATTGACATACCAACACATTACTTAATGTCTCTTACAAGATTATTGCCAAATTTCTTTCTCTCAAGATTCATCATTTTCTTCCTCAAATTGTGTGTCCAGAACAGGTAAGTTTTATCTAATCCAAGTTCATTATGGATAATATTATAGCTATTTGGGAAGGCATGGAGTGGGCTCAGTGTTCACAACATAATTTTGTTTTCATTAAGAATGATTTTTCTATAGTATATGACTACATTGAATGAACATTTATTTTAGCCATTCTTAAAGCTTTAGGCTTTGGCTAGCGCTTTGTCTAGTTTGTTCAAATATTGTTTGTTGATGCCTTTTCTTGTATCACCATTAATGGTAATCAATCTCAAACCTTTGGTATGTTTAGATCAATTAGGAATGGTTTCCCTCTATCCCCATCTTTGTATGTTCTTATGGAAGAAGGTTTTGGGTATTTTCTCACTTCTACAATTTCCAATGGTTGTGTTAGAGGGATATCTCTTCCAGACCCAACTTCCCAACTTGTTAATGGGCATTTTGCAAATGAATCTTTCCTCACTTTAATAGAAGATAGAAAATATCCAGAATGCACTTTAGTTCTTGCACACCTTTTGTTTGGCATTTGAGTCTACTATCCCACAGACAATCTTTTTTACCAGCACCAAATTAGATTCTTCAATTTGATTGGAAATGGATCCAACATGGGGAAGTCTTCCACTTTTTGGGTATCCCTTTTTCTTTTCATGGCTTGGCAACTAAGCTTTGGAATGTTGTCCTCACCAAGATTGAGAAAAATCTTGCATATTGGATCACAAAGCCTCTTTCTATAGTAGGAAAATTTAAAATTTTGTATCGTCAAAAAGTGGAAGCACTTCAATTTTTGACTGGTTTAGCCCTATGAGTAAGTGGTTTGGGGTCATGTCAAATTCCTTGAATGGGTCTTTGACTTGGATCTAGATTTTCCTCTGTTCTACCCTACTTTCCACTTCTTTCTCACCTATTTCTGGAATCCTGCTCTGTGAATTTGAGGTTCTTGAAATCAAGGTCAAGGTCAAACTTTTGGGTCAAGGTCAACCTCGACCCTGACCCAGGGTCCAAATTTTAAGTTTTTAAAGTTTTTGGATGTTGGGGTTTGGAAAGATTTAATTCTCACTTTCGGGTCAGCTGTTTCGGTCTTCGAGGTAATGACTCTTAAAATTTTATTTAATATAGGTCCACTTTTAGGGGTATAGGCATAATTGGAATTTAATTCTCCTATGTTGACCTCTCTAGAAGATTGTGTCCTAGATTTGTATATAAGGAAGCCTTCTCCTCTCATTTTCTCTAAGAAGAAAGAGTTGAAGAACCTAAGACGCAAGAAGAAAATTCATCCATCCAAACTCTATGCATAATATATTGAAGGAATCATAAAGCATTAAATTCATCAAGGAGATCCATTGGTATTCATTGAAGGATTCAAGCTCTATGGAGCCCTCTTGTTGAAGATTTCTCCATCCACATCCACTCAAGTTTCTTCCTATTCCAAGATCCATTCAAGATTGCTGTTGAATATCTAAAGGCAACTGATTTGAGACATCCTACATCCTACATTATACATTCTACATTCATGTAGAGCATCCATACTTGTGGATCCAAGGATTTGAATCTTCCATAAGGGTTTCTATACAAGCAAGGTGAATTTGTTCATTTACTTTGTTTATCTTTGCAATTTCAATTCTATTATAAGGTTAATTCCAAAACCGGGGTTTGACCAAGGAAAATCCACCGCCCCCCCCCCAAAAAAAAAGAAGAAAAAAAACCATTTTTCTTAAAGGTAGAGGTACGGAACAATGGATTACAGAGCAAATATGGATACCCTTTTTGGCAAACTTTCAAGATCCGAGAACAAAATTTCTACCGAAGTAGTGCAGGTCAAGGTCAACATAAAGGGTCAAGGTCAACCTATCATTTTTAGATATCTATAAACACTATTTCTGAAGTTGCAGAGCAAATTTGGATACCCTTTTTGGCCAACTTTCAGGATCCGTGAATAGAATTTCTGTTGGAGCAGTGCAGGTCAAGGTCAACATTTTAGGGTACAATTGCACCCCCACATTTGGGTCAAGGTCAATCTAACTCAGAAAATAAAAATATTTTTGGGTTTTGTAGATCTCACAGTTTTAGTTTAGGGTTACAAAAATCAATAGTTTCTGAGACTGTTTGACAATGTTTTTAGCAGATTTTTTTTAGAGATAAGTAATTTTTATTTCTTCATTCCATTATTCTTTACAGACATTTCCATATTTACATTCCTTATCATTACAATTAAATGTATGTGGTTAAATGTGGCATAGGGTCTCTTTTAGGTACTAATACCCATTGTTCAAAACCCTATCTTAAGATCTCCATATTTTCCCCATTACAAATTTATTCCAAATTTATTGCAGCCACTCATGTCTATTGTTCTTCATGTTGGTAACCTTTAAAATCATCCTACAAAAAGCTTGAAAAGTTACCGTGTGACTTCCTCTAGGCCTAAAACATGGAAAAGCATTGATTTCAAAGAGTCTCTTAGGAATATTTTTGTCTCTCTAGAGACTCTGGAGGTTTGGGCTTCATTTCAACCCAGAAAAAAGGAATTTACTTGTGTGTCAAATGGGTGATAAGATCCATTTCAGGCAATGAAGCTTGGAAGACTCTCCTTTGGCACTGTATTTCATCTGGTTTTCCTCTTCATCAACCAGCATGGAAGGGGATTGGTTTTCAGACCCTTCTTCTCATGAGAGAGATAGTCCAAATCCAGGGTTCATTTGTTGCTAAAAGCATTTGGTGTGCATGGGAACTGGCCAAATCCTAGCTTCACTAGGATGTTGTTGGATTTTGTGATGGGATATCTTTTAACAAACACAATTTGTGGTGGTCTCCATTAATCTAGCTTGAAGGCCTTCCTTTGGATTTTCACCTAGATATCCATGCTCTTTGCTTTCATAAGAAAGGAATTTATACCCCTCGAGACCTTTTTTCAAGACTAACAATGAGCTTATGCACTTGAGAGGATCTACTAGTTCAATTTTTCCTCAAAATCTGAGATCATTCGACTTTTGATCTAGTGATTTGACATTTGCCTTTGGAATTGTTACACAAAATTTGTATTTTTCCCATCAGGCCCTGCGGAAAGACTGGTGATGGTACCCATAGACAAAATTCTCCAACTATAAACCATGTCTGGGTTATCACTGGATCTCACCCCATTTTCCTATGGTTTAAAGTTTAGGGTACCAGCAAGAAGTTGAGTCAACATTTTGGGCAAAAAGTTTTCCTATTTTTCAAATTTATCTTGTTTGATATGAATATTTGAATCACTTAGAGATTGACTCTCAAAACACATTAGTTATAGAAGTTGTAGTAATCAAAGTCTACTTTCAAAATATATAATTTATTTTACTACCCAGATGATGAAATTTCATTTGCAATAGAAATTACTAAAACCTACATTTTAAAAGTCCTTGTTTCCTAACCATACTATGCCTGTGTATGGCAAGCAAAATTTGACCTAAATGAAACTATTTCTCTAAATCCTTTTGGGAAATGGTATGTAACACAATTAAGATTGATGAAAATATTTATTTGTATTTTTTGTTGAATATTTTTTTATTAATTTTTTTTTAGACATAATTGTTGCTTTTAAAATATCTCGTGTACGACAAGCATAAATTGACCAAAACCTATGATTTTTTTTTATTTTTTTAAAAGTATGTAGAATTATCTCTAGTTTGATGTCATATAATTTTTTTTGCAAGAAAATTTCAAATAAAAAGGTTATTAAAATAACAAAATAGCCAGTTATCTTTAGTTTGTAGACTTGTTTCAATAGAAATTCAATGAAAAATAGAAAAAGCAATCAAATTTACAAACAAAATATATATTCGGAATCTACACAGTCTGATCTATAATGGGTTTTTATTTTGTCAAAATATTCCTCTGAAAACGTCTTCAGATATATGTCTAAAGTCCTTATTTTGTATGGACACTAGCAAAGCCTTCAAGTTGAAGGTCAAACCAAGTCCAAGGCTAGGGTTTGGCTACCCAAACCTCTTTCAAAACCAAAAGCCAATGGTAAATATGGGTTTTAAATTCAAAATTTTTAGAAACGCGATCCCATTTTGAAATTCAAAATTTTTTAAAACGGGATCCTGTTTCATTTTTCAAAATGAGATCCTGTTTCATTTTTCAAAATGGGATCTCATTTCATTTTTTGAAATAGGATCCCATTTCTAAAATTTTAGGTTTGGGATCCTGAAGCTAAATGATACCCTGTTCATTCTAAGAGGGAACCCATTTCATTGAGTTTGATTTCATGAATTTGGCTAAGTATGAAAGCTCCACCATAAGTGGACTCAACTTCTTGCACCTACCCTTTAAACAAGCACTAGCATTCAACATCTTCTCATTTATCTTTGAGAAAGAGGTTTGATATTATTTGGTCTACTATCATAGAGCCAAAAATAACTCATTTTCCTTGGTGTATTCTTTTTCAAGGCTTGCCTCTAGGTTCTAGTCTCCACCATTTGGGAATACCAGACCCTCATCCTTTTTGTAGTCAACCTGAATCATTTCTGCATATTTTCTCATTTTGTAGATGGGCTCAACAATATTGGGTATGAATTCATGATTTATTTAGTTCATTTAAAACAAAATTTTCTCTTGGCACATGGTCATTTTGGGTGTCTCCCCTAGATTTCCCTCTCATTTCATTCATATCTGACATACTTTCAAGATGGATGTCTTGTTTTCAATATGAAAGGACAGGAGTGCAGTTATATTCACCTGTGCTAGTATTGATACTTGTGTTTTTTTTATGCTAAAGCATGTATTTATAATAATGTGGTGTTACAGATTCAAGTACAAGAAAATAAGGTGGCTCTTGAAGTTGGCTAGTTGCAAGTGCTTTTACAACATTGGGGAAATGCCCCTTGTACGATTGCCCGAGTCCTACTAGATGGTTTTATTTCTAGTGTTTGTTCACCATCCCATGGTCATCGACATGGTTGCATCTCCTCTACCATGCATTCACATATACTAAATTCATAGGTTCCTTGACGTCATTCTCACGATCATCGGGATTTACCCCATAGGTAGTTGACATCACCACCACCTAGTGGCTCTGCCTTTGGATGGTCCTCTACTAGTAGTGTTCCTCCTGCTACTATAGGCTGTCCTATTTTGGACGGTGTTTCTAGCTGGCCTCCGTCCTTAAAAGAGTTTCTCTAGCTTTCCCTAGCTATTTTTTCATGCAGGGATGATAACGAAGAGGAAGAATATATAACTGATGGTTGGTCTATTCCAGACCCTGCTGATGTATGGGGGAAGAAGGATGATCCAGACCCTCCTCCTTCAGCTGGTGCTACATTAGCTACCTAGAATTTTCTCTCTTTCTAGGCTATGAACATGTTATGCATGGTTTCTAGTTTTTGGGATGAGTCCATCTGATGCTTTCAGGGAGTGATTTTTATCCTCCAAACTTTTATTTTTTGAATTATGTTCTAATATTTTAATAATAAATGGTTATGCATATTTCATAAAAAAAACCAAATTTTTTTAAGACTCTTTTTTTTATCAGACTTTGTAATTCAAAGTGGTGTATTTTAGATCATTAAAGGTGACCGAAGATATTGATGCAAAATAATTACACAGTTAAATAAAAATGTTCTTACATCATTTTCATGGGTTGTAAGAAACCCATGTCTACCATTAAAACCCAAATCATAAATATTTTGAAGACTTGTTCTAGATCACACCTAGTAATCTTATTGTGTGTGTCATTTCATGGGTTTAAAGGAAATCATGTCTGCAATCAAAACCTAAATCTCAAATCTCTGAAGAACTTATTTTAGATCACACCCACTAATCTTATTGATTGTGTCATTTTCATGAGTTGTAAGGAAATCACGTCTCCTATCAAAATCCAAATCCTAAATCTTTTAAAAACTCAGTTTAGATCACACCCTGAAATCTTATTGAGTGTGATCCAAAATAGAAATGAAAAAACTTACAATGTTAAAACTCCTCATAAATGATCAAAATTCAAACCTTTTTAAATCTTTTGAAAAAACCCAAATTTCTGACCTATTTCCAAAAAAAACCCAACTTATATCTATCAAAACAAAACTTTGAAACTCCCAAAATCCCCACATTAAGAATTTGGGGATACAAAAGATGCAGGGCAAGACAACACAAAGGGTCTCAAATGCACCATCCTAAGAGAAAAGAACCCAGTATTATCTTTTAAGAGAAGATTCTATAGACGATAACTAAAGATGTGTATGGTCGGGCTCTTATTTGTAAGCTCTGGAAAATAACTATTCCTACTCATGATTTATCCAAATGGATAAATGAAGAATGGGAGGAAATAAATGAGGTTTCATATCTAGATAATTCTCAAAAGGTTTTTAATTGTTATTTTAAAACAAAAGAGAATAGGAATAAGATTTTCAAAAATAAAGGATGCTTTTATAAGCAATCTAGTTTGCATATGCAAGCATAGTCTCCTAACTTCAATCTTTAAGGAAATATATTAATTTCATCCCCTTTTGGGTTCAAATTCACAATTTACCATTGGAATATAGAGAATTAGACATTTTGGAAATCATTGAGAATAAACTGAGTATTGTTTGAACCTGGATTTCATCTCTCTAAAGAATCTCCATCTCTCTCCTAAAATTTGTCTATTAATGGATATGGAGAAAGCTCTTCCCTCCTCTCTCAAAATTATTTCTAAATATGGTGATTGGATTCAAAGTATTATTTATGAAGAGGGAGATGGAGGAGAAAAGTTAATTGAGAAAGAGTCACAAATCAAATCATCCACCTTATGCTACAAGGATAACATTGAGGCTAATTGAGGCTAATCTGGCTGATTTGGATCTAGGATTTTGTAGTGACACCCTTGTTTATAGAAACCAGTCATATTTGTTTCCATAAGTACAAGAGAGGAAAATTTAAAATATGTTTATATTGAAAGAATCTTGTATGGGTTCAATCCAACCATTTTTTAATACTTTGTGTTTTTTATGGAAACTATTTTGGGTTATCCACAATTATTATCAGTGCAAGGAAGGCCTTTATCTAATGAATGGACATGATTAGAGGAATGAGTTGGTAATAAACAAGGTCTATTTGGAAAATTATAAATATGATTTATTATCTTGGCCAAGGGAAAACTCTAAAAAGATTCAGATAGTTATTGGTGATAGTTTTTGAAAAGAGGATTAGAGAACGATCATGAACAACTTTAATATATAGGTATTTCCTAAAGCAAAGTTAAGAGATAATTTGAGATTAGAACAACAGGCACTATTGTGTTTATGAATCACTTTCTAATGCAAGATATGGAATTATTTATTCACAAGTGTTGGTTAGAGAATCAAATTAGGATCATTGAAAAAATTGTAGATCAAGTCCTTCCAGAGGGTAATATAGAAGAGGCTAGGTTATGAAAATTATATTGTAGAGGTAAATAAAACTATAGTTAAATTCCCTCAATATACATTCCTTAATGAAAAATTAAAGGAAAAAGATAATATAGACCATTTTTTAGCAGATCATCAAAATTTTGTAGCCTATAATTTCATAGTATTATCAAAAGAGATAGAGGAGGAGAGATTTAAGAATGGTGTATTAGAAAGTGAAGGAATGAGTAAAATGAAAAAGACTCAGTGCAACCCATTGACAAATAGAAGAGGAAGAAGAAATCTCATTGGTAGTTCTTGTATGCACCCTAAAATGGTCGCCTAGACTGTGGGCCCCATTTATCACTTTATCATTTTATCAATTCCTGAATCAATGGTTTGGAACATTTTCAATTCAAATCAATTTCCTTGATCAAATTGTAATTAATTCAATTATTTCAACATTTCCTAAGGTTTGACCATTTTTATTTAATTAAAATATTTAATCTCCCTTTTAATTAAATAAAATTCATCTTATTTAATTAAAAGATTTAATCTCCCTTTTAATTAAATTCATCTTATTTAATTAAATTAAATTCCTCTCATTTAATTAAATAAAATTCTTCTAATTTATTTAATTAAAAGAAAACCCCTATTTTAATTAAATAAATAAAAATCCCCACTTAAAGCTCTTCTTTTGATGAAAATGGAAATAAATTAAATGAAAATAAATAAAATCCCTTTTTCTTCACATCTTCCTAAGTGGTGGGCTTTTTGCCTCTTAATTATAGCTTTTGATTTTTGCTTCTTAATCTCTACCGTTCACTTTCTTATAAAAGGAAACCTCTCCTTCTCATTTGGTAATCACTTTTTTTATGCATTGTTATGCTGCAGATTTGGAGAGCAACTTTGGAGGAGAATTTGAGCACTCAAGCTTGGATAATGCAACTTCTCTCTTCTTGTCTTCTTCTTCTTGCATCCATGGCTATTCATGTAGATTAAATTCATATTTCCTTTCATAGATTAATATTGCATCCATATTTCCTTTCATAGAATAATCATGCATTGTTATCATTTAGATTGATTTCTTTTCATGCATTGCAATCATATAGAATAGCTTTCATTTTCATGCATTGAATCTCTCATTTCATGGTGTGCTTGCATAGGCACTAACTAGGTCAATCTAAGGGCCTCCATTACAAACCTTTGCACTCCATGACTAGGGAGCTATGAATCGATATTTGAGGCCTCATTCTTGAGCAACCTTGGATGGAATAATTCATAGAAGTGTGACACAGGAGATTCATTTTCTATCCTTTTAGCTATTTTTTGTCATTTATTTTTGGATTTCTGTATTTTTCATCTTTTTCGTACTTGCAATTTTTTTTCTGCAAGGAAATCTCGCATGAGATTTTGCAGGTCTAAAGGCAAGATTGTGCTAGATTCAGTGTTTCCTTGCGTGGCTCTATGAGAATCCTCACATGGCACTGTGTGGATCCTTGTGTGAGATTCAAAACCAGGCTGTGATCTATGACTGGTTTGTTGTTTTCTATATTTGTTGTGTTATCTATGCACTTCCTCACGCGGGTCAGTGCATTTCCTCGCGTGGTTGTACAATTTCTCGCATGGCTTTGTGTGAATCCTCACGTGAAACTCTGTACCAACACTAGTACAAAAATAACAATATATGACCAAATAAACTACTAAAAATTGTAGATAAATGACCAAATTTGGTCATGTGATCAGTGGTAATTTATTGCCGGTCATTTATCTCCTGACCAAATTTATGACTAAACTATTTTAGTCATTTATTTGATCATTGATTTGGTCATATATTTAGTCATTTATTTGATCATTGATTTGGTCATATATTTAGTCATTTATTTGGTCATTTATTTGGTCATTTGGTAGTTTATTTAGTCATTTGATAGTCATTTATTTGGTCATTGATTTGGTCATATATTTAGTCATTTATTTGATCATTTATTTAGTCATTTGGTAGTTTATTTGGTCATTTGGTCATTTATTTGGTTATTTGGTAGTTTATTTGGTCATTTATTTAGTCATTTATTTGGTCATTTATTTGATTATTTATTTGGTCATATATTTAGTCATTAATTTAGTGATATATTTAGTCATTAATTTACTCATATATTTAGTCATATTAGGGCATGATGGAATCGAACCATCATCCTCCTACTTGTAAAGTAGGTG
>MU227120.1:988962-1010449 GCA_018584345.1 Thuja plicata | reverse complement strand
ACCAAATTGGTCATTTATTTAGTCATTTTAGTTGTGATTTTACCCGATGACCAAATTGGTCATTTATTTAGTCATCTATTTATCAAATATGATTAGTTTTGGTCATGTGACTAAAAATTTTAGTCACATGACTAAAAGTTTTAGTCACTTAGTCATTTATTTGCCGAATTCTACTAGTGTAGAGAGCTATTTTTCATTACCACATTCATATCTTTGTTTTTTGTGTTAACCACTACTGTTTACTGTTTTTGGTGGCTTGTGATTTGTTGTTGCTGATTGTTGTTGCTGATTTGGACTTGCTTGGATAAACAACAAAATGATTCACATTGCATTGGATTTGAGGTATTTTGTTGATCTCTATAACATTTTGATTTTGAAAATAAAATAAACCTCTCATGTGTTTAGCTTGAGTGTTTCTTGCTTTCATAGATCACATTTCCAATTGGTACTCTAAAAATGGACCTAGATTTGCTTTCTTGCATATATGTTTCACATAGTAATTAGGCCCTATGAACACTATTTGTGGTGATCTTGAGATAGTGGGATTCATTCGCTTGTCTTACATGTGAAGCTCTTCTTGATGATAGATCCCCTTGTAGGTATGGAAGGATTTGTTTTTATCTCATTGGTCAACTTGGTTTGGGATTCAACTTTTGGTGATACTTTCTCTCTTTGGGGAGATAGGTGTCATTTGTTGTTGTGTGAACCTTGAATGAGGTGATTTCAAATTAGTGGTTCAATTAATCTTGTTTGCTATGTTTGGGTGTGGTGAAGAGGCTAGAGGATTATGCTCTTTTCCCTTCTGGGAGAATTAGAAAATCAAAACCCTTGAATTCAAACCAAGTCCCTATGTGGTCCATATTGTGAGTCTTGTTAGAGAGAGTTAACCATAGTGGACACTCCCTTTACTAGGTAAACCATGTGGATGAAACCTCAAGCGGTAATAGCCATTTTTTCCATGGTAGCAACAACCGCTATATAAATGTTCTTGTGGAAGAAATCTCCATAGGTGTAGTTTCTTGTGGGTTGTCATATCTCCTCAGCAGCTCCTGATTGATTAAATTCTCAGACTATGTCAAAACCTCGGTGCGCTGGAATTGGATTTCACCCATTTGAGATTGCAAAAGTTGCAAAGTCAAGCCATTACTAAGAACCATAGTGCAACCAACTCTTTATTCTCTAGGACTATGTGCATGATTGGAAAACATTTTGAGAACATACACAAGTAGCATTCTTAGGGAGTAGAAATACTATGACACTATCCATGTTCATGTGCAAGGTTGCTTTGCCCCTTGCTCATTGTTTGAAGACATTGATTGCTTGAACTCCCTGATTGTTGTATTACATGCCTGATTCATGATAAAATCTATTAATGCATCTAGTTGGTTATTTAAACAATCAAAAACTAAGTTTTGTTTCCTTTCCTCACGCGAGAAAACTATTTCCTCATGTCGTGCACTACGTTTCCTCACACGGATATCTAAGAACCCTCATGTGAGATTTTGCAAACTTGCTGTCAGTTTTCTATTGTCCCGTCACACTAGTTTGAGTTTCCTTGCATTACTATGCATTTTGTTGCATGGTCCTCTACAAATCCTTGTGCAAGAAAGAGTTATGTCATGCGAAACTGCCTACCAGTGAGATGTTTGCTGTCAATTTTGAGCCTGTTTAACTTGTTGTCCTGTCATTTTTGGTTTTCTGGGTTGATCTGGGTGAGATTGGATTACTTACCGCACTGTTAGAAGCTTGTTTTTGCCTAGGATTCTTGCATTTTAACCTCTTGAATTAGAAATCTTTAATTTCACAAGTGACCTTTCTTGGTTCTTGGTGAGCTAGAAACCATCCTTGTTGAAAAGATAAACCTTTAGATCCTTTGATATCCCACTTGGAGAGTTTTGGTAGTCTCTTTTCCATCCACTTTCATACAATTTCAATTTTAATTAATATAATTTGGGTAAGACCATCCTCCTAATCCATATGTGTTAGGGTATTCACCCATTTATTTGGCACCTCTGTGGTAGTATTGGCTTATCCCTCTTTGCAATTTTCTATCTTATCACCTCTTTTTGGACAAGTTAATGCCTTTTCTATCCTAGTTTGGTACCAATGTTTCTTAGGGTAATCCTATCAGCTAGTACCTTTTTCTTTCATGCCAGTTACAACAAGATATCAAGTAAATCAAGGAAAATGACCTCAAGTGGTTTTTAACCAATTATCCTTAGTTCAAACTCACCAAAGACATAAGGGAAAAGGACCCATATTTGATCAATCACCTAGGAATATCTTAGAAGTGTGGTTTGATTCCAAGATTCATCTTAGTGATTTGGGTACCCCCTTAGTATCTTCTCTCTCTTCTATGGATATGAGTTACACAATGACTCGGGGAGAGAGGGATAAACATCTTGATGACATGTTTATGAAGTATGGGAATGTTATTTCATCTGGTGGTTCCTATCACAATAGTAGACCAACCTCACCTATTATTTCAACAAGATATTTGGATGCACACTAGAGGGCTGAGAGAGAGAGAGGTAAGAGACATGCTTATGATGATGAGTTATCACAACATGAGAAACAAGGAGATGAACTTTATGATACTCATGTCAATACAACTTATACCAACAACTTGTTTCAAAATTCAAGACCAAGCTCACCTCTTAAAACACCTACCAATTACATGAGTGACAGACTCAAGAGGATTGAGCATGAAAAGAAAGATTTCTAAGATGAACAAGCTCATAAGGAAGAAAAAATTAGACACCTAGAGTTGGAGAAACAAACTTTGGTAGAAATGGAAAGGAAAGCCTTTCAAGAGGAGAATGATAGGCTCTTGACTAGACAACTCAATGATCCATTCAACAATATGCATGTTAGTGGTGGAAATAGTTCTCCTCCATCCACTCCTCCTAGGACTCCACAGAGTAGGAGGCATTCAAGATCACCATCATGATCTCCTAGCCCTAGGGAAAGAAGTTTTCTAGACATGATCATCATAGGAGACAAACCCCTCCTAGGAACTCAAGCTCATCTTTACAATGGGCTCATTATGGTTCACATTATGGAGGTAGTAGCTCGAGCTTTGATCGCACCTCCCAAGATTTCATGAAAATACAAAAAGAGACACTTTTCAACAATATGTGGAGAAAAAAAAGGATGAGTTCCTAGAGAGTCTAATCAACAAGGGTGCTAGAGTCCCTTACAACTTTGATGTGGATAGAAAGATTAAGAAGCAAGGTCCCTCTCAAGAAGAAAGGCTCAATGAAATGCAAAGAACAATGGACAAAATGTTCGCACCTAAGAATTCTTTCTCATTGGACTCGATTTGTCCTAATCCTTTTGATAAGAGTGTTGACATGAAAGGATTTCCTAGAAAAGTTGAAATTCCTCAATATGGCAAATATGATGGGAGTGGAGATCCACATGATCATGTGTGCCAGTTTTTTACCAATAGTTTTGAGCTCCACCAAGATGATTCGTACCTTATGAGATTGTTCCCACGAAGTCTTAAGGGACAAGCAATGGAATGGTTTACTAAGATAACTCCCCCTCTTAAGACTTTCAAAGAGATTGTTCACAGATTTTTTCAACACTTTGCATACAATGTTTCAAGATCTATCACCTTGTTGGACTTATGTAGCTTAAATAAGAATCAAGGAGAATCCTTTGTTACTTTCTTGCAAAGGTGGAGACGAAAATGCTCTTTCTATTCTAGAACTATTACTGATAATGAAAAGATTGATATTCTTGTTAGTAATTTGGTCCCCAAAATGCGGTATGAAGTTAAGAAAATGGTTTTTGATTCATTTGACACCATGGTTGAGACCGCATGTAGGATTGAGGATGTTTTAAGAGAACAAGGAATTTTGACCAAACATGGAAATAACAACAAGAATGGTCAAAACACCAACTCTAACAAGGATAAAGGGAAGAACCAATATTGGAATAGGAACAAACAAGTGGTTAAAGATGGAGTTGTGGATTCCTCCCAACCTAAAGATCAACTTGTGCTCCACTTATCTAGTATTGTCCAAGCCATGAATCTCAATACATCCAATCAACAAGAAAGTAAGCCAAGCTACCAAGGTAAGCCTAAGAGTGAAGAGAGTCAATTTGAAAAACTTGGTGAGTCATATGAGAAAATTTTAAAGAAACTTATTGATAACAATCTGGCACATCCTTTGGATGCTACACATTTTCATATACCTAAAGTTAAACCATATTGGTGGAAGGAGAAGGCCTTTTGCATATTTCATAGTGGTATTAGACATGACGTTGAACATTGCTGGAGACTCAAGCATATCATCCAAGATCTCATTGAGAGTAAACAAATTACAATAGATGGATTGAACATGAACGTTGATCATAAGGCATTCAAGGAACCTTTACCCAAATATGAAAAAGGGGAAACCTCTAAACCTAAGAATGGAAAAGCTGAGATCAACTATACTTACATAGATGTGGAGAATACCATCAACATGCTTGAATTTGTGGAAGAAAATGTTAACATGATGAGTGGAAGAGATACTTATGATTATGATCTGGATAAAGACTCTCCTATTTTTGATAAAGAACCTATTGTGGTGCTAAGGGGTCCCAACTCTTGAAGGTCATCTCAAGCCCTTAATGTTGTTACCCAAAGTCAAGGTCCCATTGTCATTAAAGGACCCAATTCAAGCTAATCTAGTAAACCTAAGCAAGTGGCATCCAAGCCTGTCACCTTGAAACTAGTTGTTAATCCTAAATTGAGTTATAATGTTTTTGATTAGTTACAAAGAACTCCCACTCAAATTTTGATCTTTGAGCTCTTAGAGTTGCCTCCAAGACATAAACAAATCTTTGAGGATGCTTTGCGCATGGTAAATGTCCCCAACAACTTAGATATTGATCAATTCCAAAATATGGTTAATCACATTGCTAGCCCTTATTACCTTACATTTTTAGAAGATGATGATAAAGCTTTGAGCCATCCACACAATCTTTCCCTTCACATTGAGGTCATGATCCATAGAACTCATGTTAGGCATGTGTTGATAGATGGGGGATGTTGGGCTTAATATTTGTTCTTTTAGTCTTTTGAAAGAATTGGGTTATTTTGAAGAGGTTATAAATACCAGAAAAAGGATTACCATTAAAGCCTATGATGAGGCAGAAAGAAGTTCCAAGGGGTTGGCCATCCTGCCTGTTAGGATTAGCCCTGTTCAAAAGGATATTTTATTTCAAATAGTTGATTTTGGACCCCTTACGTATAATATCTTACTTGGTAGACCATGGATTCATGACATGCAAGTAGTATCATCTACCTATCATCAATGTGTTAAGTTCCCCTACAATGGAATAGAGATTTGTATACCTGGGGATAACACTTTATCTGTCAATTCAATTTCAGCAGGGGCTCATGTTCCCCTCAATAGAGAAGTAGAAGATTTTGGTGCTACCTTAGCTGAATGCAAAGACAAGCTTAAAATGATAGACCTTGGTATGGGGGGATATCAACTCAACTCCCTCACAACATTGCCAATTTCACCTAGGTCTTATGGAAAACCTTCAAAAGAGAAGAAGCCTTCCTCTTTAGCTATGACTTTATTTGGCAAATTTGTAGAGTCATCAGTGCCTATTCAAGATGAGAAAGAGGAAACATTTGTTAGAGACTGGATCTATAGGGAAGAAAAATATATGCACAATGAGAACTTCTCTCCTTCTCTTAAGGCTTATGGAAGAGGATATACTTTTGTCAAAAAGGTGGGCTATCCTAGATACTATCCTCTTAATCACATTTGGATGCTAGGTCTGAACCTCTTGATCATGCTAAATTTGGACACAAGTTTAAGAAGCCAGTTGGCCTAGGATTTGAAAATTGCAACAAGCATACTAATCCCCTCTTTGAAAAGTTGGATAGTGACAATGAACCAGAGTATGTACCTAATTTGACAAATCAACAAGATATGTGTGAAGATTAGGTCCCTTCCACTAATCTCCTTTAGGGAGATTCAGATATTTCAATCACCTGTGCATTAGTTGCAACTTTAGAACAAGAATCAAATATAGAAGATCCTTTGAGAGAGCATCAATGAAAGAATCTTGTTCATTTAATGGAAAGAGAAAGTGCTAATTTTGATGAAACTGGACCTTCTACATCATGATGTCCCAAACCTTCATGGTGTAAGCATCCTAGTCATAGTTCAGATACAAGTTCTAATGAGTATGAATGGGACTCTTTTTCACAACCCTCCATAGTTGATAGAGATATCGATGTTGTTTACATTTATAGTTCTCAACCTGAGGTAGCCAATGAGTCATGTGTAGGATTAGAGGATTTGAACCCACATGTTGCCTTAGTGGACAATTCTTTGCTTGTTAGGATGAATCCTAATTTAGGTAGCTTAGAGGGATACTTGACGGACTTTGACTCTTCAGTCACTAGTGATAACATCATTCACATTTATAACCTTGAACTAGTCATTGACTTGCCTCTTGTTCATCCTAACCTTATTGATTGGTCCCAATGCTATTAAGAACCTGAGATTTTAACATTCCAAAATGATTATCAGATAGCTTGTTACCTAAATACCATTGAACCTGTAGTCTCTTCCACCAGTGAATCAGCTACTAGCATGACTGAGAAAGACATCAAGTACCTTAGTCACAAGATAAAAAGAAAAGAAAATCAAAAGAATAGGTGTTTTGATGGTGAAAACCACTGTGTGGCGGTGTCAGAACCAAAAAAAGTAAAAGGAAATGATGTATCTAAAGGTGAAAACCTCTCTGAGGAACCTAAGGATGAGGTACTTGATCCTCTCCCTAGCTATTTTCAAGATAGATCTTCAGTGCTTATTGAACCAACACAAGCAGTTAATTTGGGTACAGATGAGGCTCCACAAACAATACATTTGGCTGAGTCCTTGTCACCAACAGAGAAAGAAGCTTACACTAAGTTCCTACAACAAAAGAAGATCAATTTTGCATGGGCTTATTCAGATATGCCAGAATTGGACATAAATATTATCATGCATCACTCATCTATAGCTCCAAATGTCAAACTAGTTAAAAAGAAATTGAGAAAGATGCATCCTCACATAGCTCTTCTAGTCAAAGCAAAATTGGAGAAACTTATTGGTGCAAAATTCATAAGAGCCATTGCCTATCCTGAATGGATATTAAACATTGTACTAGTTTCCAAACATGACAAATCCATTCGAGTTTGCACAGATTTTAGAGATGTCAATAGAGCATGCCCAAAGGATGACTTTCCACTCCCCAATATAGACATGATAGTGGAGATGACTATGGGTTATGAGATTTATTCCTTGATGGATGGTTTTTCTAGGTACAATCAGATTAAGATAGCTCCTAAAGATCAAGAAAAGACTGCATTCACTTGTGCATGGGGTACCTATTGTTGGAACGTTATGCCTTTTGGATTAAAAAATGTAGGAGCTACCTATCAACAAGCTATGGCAACTATTTTTCATGACATGATGCATCAAAATATGGAAGATTATGTGGATGACACCTTGGCCAAGTCTAAACAAAGAGATACACAATTAGATGATTTAGAAGTAATTCTAGGTCTCATGGAACAATTTCAACTAAGGTTAAATCCTAAAAAGTGTGCATTTGGAGTCACCTCTAGAAAATTACTTGGATTCATCATTTTAGCAAAAGGAATAGAGGTGGACCCTGAAAAAGTTCAAGCAATCAGAGATATGCCACCTCCCAAAAATATTATTCAAATGAGGATTCTTCAAGGATGTCTTCAATCTATAAGAAGATTTATTTCACAATTGGCAGATAGAGCTCAACCTTTCAATAAGAACTTACATAAAGGAGTCAAATGTGTTTGGAATTAGGATTGTCAAAAGAGAATAGACGAAATCAAGAAATACTTGGCAAATCCTCCTATTTTAATGTCTCCTATCCCAAGGAAACCACTTATTCTATATATTTCAGTGACAAAATCTTCCTTGGGGGCATTACTAGCTCAACTTGATGAAAATGGGAAAGAAAGAGCAATATACTACATTAGTCGTACTCTTGTTTCATATGAGGTTAACTACACTAGCATTGAGAAATCTTGCCTTGCTCTTATGTTTGCTTCCCAAAAGTTGTGACATTAAATGCTTGCACACACTATACACCTCATAGAAAAAATAGATCCACTCAAATACTTGCTAAGTAAGGCTGCCCTAACAGGTAGACTTGCTAAATGGATGATGATACTTTCAAAGTTTGACATTGAGTACATTGAGCGTAAAGAAATCAAAGGACAAGCCATAGTAGATCAATTAGATAATTTCCCATTACAAGATGATGCACCTATTCAAGTTGATTTCCCAGATGAGCACCTCATGTATATGGCTAAAAGAACATGGAAGATGTTCTTTGATGGATATTTTATGCAAAATGGTTCAGGAGCTGGTGTGTTTTTTGTTTCTCCTCATGGGTACACGATTCCTAAGTCTTGCAAATTATTGTTCCCATGTACAAATAATATTGCTAAATATGAAGCTTTAACAAATGGACTTAAGATGGCCATAGAATGGAGAATTACAGAGTTACACATCTATGGAGATTCACAGCTGATAATCAACCAAGTTAATGATGAATATCAAACAAAACATGAGAAAATGGTACCTTAAAAGAAAATGGTTGATTCCTTGAAATGATACTTCACATTTGTCACATTTCAGCAAATCCCTAGAGAAGAAAACAAAGCATCTGATGCTATGGCTACACTTGCTTCACTCCTTCAGCTAGAGAAACATGAATCAAGATTTGAATTCCTGGTGGAAGAGCTACATCACCCTATCTTTGACTCCTAAGAAAGCCATGTTATTTGTACCCTTGTTGGTCATGATTCATCCCGTTATGGTGCCATTTATTTATACCTTCATGATGGCATTATACCTGAAACCTTTAACCGATCTGAACACAGAAACCTTACCTGAAATTCCTGTCACCATTCCCTTATCACTAGTGATTTATATAGGAGGGGTCTAGATGGAACACTTCTTAGATGCTTAGAAAAGGTAGAATTTGACCAAGTGTTAGTTGACATTCACAAGGGCATCTATGGGGGACATTCCAATGGTTTTGCCATGGCCCGAAGGTTTCTTAGAGTGGGGTACTATTGGCCCACGATGCAGATTGATGCAGTAGCTTTTGCAAAGTCATGTGAAAAATGTCAAAAACATGGTAACTTGATACATGCTCCAGGTAGGGAGTTCATTCCTTCTATATCTCATTGGCCATTTCAACACTGGGCCTTTGATCTTGTTGGGTAGATTCACCCCAACACATGAGGTGGACACAAATTTATCATCACTGCTACTGATTACTTCACTAAATGGGTAGAAGTTGTCCCACTTTATGTTGCCTTGGGCAAGACAATTTCTCTATTCATTTTGAACCATATCATCTCTCGATATGGAGTGCCTTCCAAAATTATCACTGACAATGGAGGCCAATTTAAAAATAAGGACCTTAAGCAACTTTGCAAGAAATTCAAGATTAAACAACATTGGTCCTCCATTTACTTCTCGCAAGGAAATGGTCAAGCAGAGGCATCAAACAAGACCATTCTTAAAATCTTGCATAGAACAGTCTATAAGAATGGTAGAGATTGGCATTTACAGATAAATTCGGCTTTGTGGGCCTATAAAATGAGTATTCATACTCCTACTAAGGCTACTCCTTTTGCCCTTGCATATGGTGCTGAAGTAGTGTTACCTTTGGAGGTTGAGATTCCTTCACTTTGGGTTTCTCTCCATGGTCTAGTTATAGATGACGACTACTGCGACATGAGACTTCAAGAGTTAGAACTTCTAGATCAAAAATGTCAAGCATCATTTGACCATATGAGGGTCTATCAAAAGCGCATGTCCAAGGCCTTCAAAAAAAAGGTTCACCCTAGAGAATTCTAGGTAGGAGATCTTTTCCTACATGAAAATCCTAAGAATCAACAGCATAGAGATCAAAAGGGCAAATTTGAACCTAATTGGCTTGGACCTTACATCATCATAGCAACTTTTGGGACTGATGCTTATTTAATATCTATAGAGGAGGGAGAGTAGCTCCCTGATCCTATCAATGTCTTGCACCTAAAGAAGTTCTATCCATGATGCCCGTTTTGTTTGGGGGCATCCTTTGTAGATAATTATTGTTCCTAAAAAAATCCAAAAAAAATATATATTGTCAAAAATTTTAAAAATTGAAAAATGTCCTGGAAAAATGATCATCGTAGTGAAAACCTAGCAATAGGTTCCTTGATGTATCTCCAAAAAAATTATATATTCAAAAATACAAAAAAATAAAAAAATTCAAAAAAAATAGAAAAAGTACCTTGGTGAAAACCTGAAAATAGGCGCCTTGGTAGCAAAAATTCAAAAAAATTATAAAAAGTCCTGAAAAAAAAAGAAGAAAAATGAAAAAGAAAAAAATTGTAATAAAATCCAAGTGGTGAAAACCTAAAAATGAGCGCTACTTGAGGCCTTTGCACCCCTATTTTTTTAGAGCGTGTCCTTGACATTTAGCCTTTCTCCATCATGTCTTGTCCTTGTTTCCTTGGTCTGGAATTGGTCTTTGTCTTTGTTAAGGGGGCATAACTGTGTTAGCTTTGGTCTCTTGGATGTGCTATTCTTTAGGAAATCTCACAAACAATGTTTTTCAACATCACCCCAACTGTATTTTTCAATACAAACCTTGACATCGAGTGTTTTCCAACACTTATCGGTTTGGTCTTACCCATTTTTTTTTCATGTGGTCTTGCCTACTTGTGAGCATTCAATCCTTATCCTTGGAACTCAGTATTAGTTAACACACTTAAATTTTTAAACACAACACTTAATGCTTGAGCTATGTCATGATCTTTGACTATTATTGATTTTTGTTGAGTGTCCTTGTCTAATAAGTCTCTCTGTGATGCATAGCTAGAGGACTTGGGGCATGGGGCATGTTTTTCTTTGCTTCCTACTTTATGCTTAACTATTTTTGCACAACTGTTCTACTGGTCATCCTAGCTTCTATGCCTTGATGCGAGCGTGGTTTTGCTATATTAAATTGGGTAAGCTAACATCACAGTCATCTTGACCTTTATGTCTTTGATGCTTATGTTAGAATCTTTTCACATTCCAATCCGATATCAATCACATTCATATCTTCATAGTTGCACTTATGACTAGTGATGATTGTGTGATTTTCCGATGTCCATTAACAATGGCCCAATGATGAAAATAAGTTCCTTAACATTCTCTAATGAATGATGAACACAAAGTCCTATGTTACAGTTGCTCTATTTGCAAGTACACCTTTGCATTTTCATGTAGCTTGCATTGTTAGACTTCATGTTAGTTTGCATTTTAGGCTACATTATGAGTTTGAGAGGGTTTCCTTCATCTTTCTTGTAGACCTTTATTCAACTATGACCACATTCTCATCTTCATTTCCTTATCTTCTTTCGTGATCTCAATGCAAATTCTCTATCTTAAACAATTGATTGATTTTGGGGCATTCTCTTTCTTATGGAAAATTCTCTTTCTTCTCTCCATTTATTTCTACCTCTTCTAAATTTCTATCTTCCATTCTCTTTCACCTCACTTCTTTTCTTCCAATTCAACCTTGGGGCATAATCTTTTGTGCTTGATGATCTACCTTAGTTCAGTGATCCTCATATCTTTCATCTTACATTAAGAACCTTATCTTCAGTTCGATTTGATCAAATTTATCTATTTTCTATTTCTCCTCTATCTCATTTTGATTTTGATCACGAGGGGGCAGTACCTATCAAACTTCAATCCTTGATTCAGCTTTATCAATCCTATCATTTTCTTCACTTGGGGCAACCTTGCTTGAGATTCTTATCTCAGAAATGTCAATTACTTACATACAACGGTGTTGACCTTGTCTTTTTTGTAATATGCTTATCTTTGTTCTGATGTCAATTACTTACATCCAATGGTGTTCATGTCTATGTTGTTTTGTGATCCCAAATTGATCTCACACTTCAACTGCATTCTTTGACTACATGTGTTCCCAGAATGATCACACATTAGTCAAAGAGGGGCAAATATATGCACCGTAAAATGGTCGCGTAGACTGTGGGCCCCATTTATCATTTTATCAAATTTTTAATCAATGGTTTGGAATATTTTTAGTTCAAATCAATTTGCTTGATCAAATTGTAATTAATTCAATTATTTCAATATTTCTTAAGGTTTGACCATTTTTATTTAATTAAAAGATTTAATCTCCCTTTTAATTAAATTCATCTTATTTAATTAAATTAAATTCCTCTCATTTAATTAAATAAAATTCCTCTAATTTATTTAATTAAAAGAAAACCCCTCTTTTAATTAAATAAATAAAAATCCCCACTTAAAGCTCTTCTTTTGATGAAAATGGAAATAAATTAAATGAAAATAAATAAAACCCCTTTTTCTTCACATCTTCCTAAGTGGTGGGATTTTTGCCTCTTAATCTCTACCGTTCACTTTCTTATAAAAGGAAACCTCTCCTCATTTGATAATCATTTTTTTTATGCATTGTTATGCTGCAGGTTTGGAGAGCAATTTTGAAGGAGAATTTGAGCACTCAAGCTTGGATATTGCAACTTCTCTCTTCTTGTCTTCTTCTTCTTGCATCCATGGCTATTCATGTAGATTAGATTTATATTTCTTTTCATAGATTAACATTGCATCCATCTTTCCTTTCATAGAATAATCATGCAATGTTATCATTTAGATTAATTTCCTTTCATGCATTGCAATCATATAGAATAGCTTTCATTTTCATGCATTGAATCTCTCATTTCATGGTGTACTTGCATAGGCACTAACTAGGTCAATTTGAGGGCCTCCATTACAAACCTTTGCACTCCATGACTAGGGAGCTATGAATCAATATTTGAGGCCTCATTCTTGAGCAACCTTGGATGGAATGATTCATAGAAGTGTGACACATTTTCATCACATAGTTCTAAAAAGAAAGATTATGAATCTATTAGTGGGCGTACAAAGGCTTTTGGAAGCTCTAATTTAGGGTGGAGAAAATTAGTAAGATTATTAGAAAATGAAAACTAGAAAGGCTCTAAATAATTTCCCTCTGAAGAAAAAAATTTATTTTATTTATGAGGATATTAGACAACATAGAAGGCAAATATCCATAGGAGAAGATTTAGAAAATGAAGTTGTACAAGAATCCACCAATCTCAACAAAAGGGAAAAATTTCAAATCTAAAGAAATTTTTAGTTTGCAAGATGCATGGAAGATAGGCAATGAGCCTAACGTAATAGGAGGACTGGTTCCTTTACATTTCAATAGGAATAAGAATTTGAGAAAGAAAAAGAAAGATCTTACGAATGATGCATGAAAATAGCAATTTAGAGGAGAATTTTGTTTTGAAGGGAAAAACAGTGGGTTAATGGATACATAATATGATGGGTTCCTATCTATGGAGTTAGAGGTTTTTTATGACCTATTTGGATTTTTAGATCCTAATAAGAACAAAGAGAGGGAGGTAGGGGAAAAGAAACACTCCTACATTGAGAAGATATTAGAATCGGGGTTTGCAAATCTAGATGAGACAGAAAGGGAGATAGAATTTTATAACAAGGATAACTTTAAATTGAATAAAGAGGACACATGTAAGGAGAACAAGTATGAATTGAATAAAGAGAACCAACCTTTGGGAATTTGGAAAATGAGGACAGGGAATTCAAAGTTAGATTGCAGTGTAATCTCGAACAAAAAGAAGGAAAGGAAATCAAAATACCAACTAATAGAATTGGATGGAGAGGATCCATATCAACCAAATATTACTTCTTTTTGGAATAATGGAAAGAGATTGAACTCCCCAAAGCAATGTTGAAGAGGTAGGGGAGCTCAAAGATTTATTCTGGGAGATTTTGATTTTTTTGTAAAATTAAAAAAGAAGTCTTAGGTATTTATAAAGTGTCATCAGAAAAGGTTAAGATGAACTATTGATCAAATTTAAATTAGTAGATATGAAGGAACAAAATCACATATCTATTGATTAAGCTTTAAAAAAATTGTATCTCAAAAAAGAGGTCTGAGAAATTGAAAGCTCGGTGAATTAAGAAGATAGGTAGTAAGATTTTGAAATTCAAATTTGAATTTATAAATTATCATTATAGGAAAGGGGGAGTACGTTGGGTATTGTTTTAGAAGTTAATAAAGAAATGACGATAATGAATTTTTAAAAAATTTTAGATGGGGGAAAGGATTGAAGTGGTTGTTTGAGCTGGAATGTCATATCATTAGTGAGGAGGAATGTTAAGCTACAAATTCATATCTAAAGAATTAATTCATTATTTTATAGAGTATGGAACAATGTAGATGGATCGTGCCTTTTTATCACTGTATTCATTTAACATTTAGGTATTTTTTGGCAAGCTCGTAATATTGAAATCTCACACATGCTACCAAATTTGGAGGTATAAGTAGTAAGAAACTTTGCAAGCCTTCTTGGTTTCATCATTACTCACAATATTCTATTGTAGTACGCATTTTATATCTCTTGTTAGACAATTTTTTATAGTCTTCCTTCACTGGAAATGAAGTCAGCTCTAGGTTTATTACCAGCAAAGAGTTTGAGATAATTGATATTCTTGGGTGAGGTTACTCATGAGAGGTAGGGTAGAATAGTTAACAAAGAGCTTGATGATCTGGAAGGAATTCATCTAGATAGATCATAAATTTAGGGTCAATAGTGACATTCTGACAACCTTTATTTCTATACTATTGGTTATGGGCATGCCAAAAATAGAAGCCATGCAGATTTGTAGAGGAGTGTTTCACAAAAATATGTTAGGTGATATGGAGAGGGTCATGGAAAATTTGGATGCTAACTTTTAGGTCCCTTATCCTAAGGATTATGCATCTAAATATGATAATGATTAATCAGTGGAAATGAAAATTATGAAGAGGTCTATTTTTACCATAAGTGATAGAAGGGCTTTTGAAAATCCTAAACCAGAAATAACAAGAAACATAGAAATTTTACAGAGATGGATAAGGAAAAATGAAGCTTTCTTAATTCTACTAGGATTGTGTAGGAATGTAGCCCATCTATTTTCTCCCAAATTAATATCAGTAATCCTTGACATGGTGTCCTTCAATCCCTCAACCTTCTGTTCACCTTTGTAAGGTTGTCGATGCAATCAAGTTGGAAACTAGTTGTCTATGAGTCTGACATTGTTTTAATGTAGATAAAATTATCAGCGTTTTTTACTCTCTGCAAATGATTTCTAGTGAAAAAAATGCAAGACCAAATTTTGGCCTTAGAGAAACAAAGAAACAATGAGAGATAAATTTAAAAAAATGTAGGACACCTTTAAAAAGAGAGATATACACAAATTGTTTTGGAGGCCCCTCCATGGGATCTAATTAGTATAGTTTAAGAACATGTGTATAAATCTTGTAGTGAACCCCCTTCAATAGAGCCTATGGCTTATCTTAAAAGAGAGAAAAAAGGTTAAGCAACCCTCCTCCAAAGAAAATAGAAGAACCCGTTAAAGGATTTTGGGTTTGTTCAAAGAACATGAACATTCATTAATGTGAACACAACACCATAAGACTTAAGATAAAGCCACAATTGACATTGTGAAAATTGAATTTATTATGTACTAGTCTCTCTTTCATTCAATTTGGTGACTTTCTTTGTAAGTAATTTTCATCATACGCTAAAATTTAAGTGGTTTTTTTAAGAGACATGTGTTTCTTTTTAATGTGATGTACCAGCATTGCTTGTATTTTCTCAGATTTTAGAGTGTGATATTATATTTATTTATTTGCTATAATTTATTTAAATATTTAAGTTTCATTTGATTCTCACTTTTTTTAAAAAAAATTATGAAAAGAGAAAAAAAAACTTAATATTTTTGTTTACTATTATTCTTCATTGAGGTGAATAAGTATATGCTTCAAATAAGATTTTATTCATTTTATAAAATTATAATCACTACTCTAATTATGAATTTCATAATCTTATTTTTTAATAATGGATGTTGTTGGATCTACTACTATTTTTAGTGTCTATTTTGCTTCTAGCTCTCTAAGGATGGGGTATCGTAAAAGAAGGAAGCTTTCTAAAAAAAATTAATGGATGTTTAGGGATTATTTTAAAGTAGATAGTCTCATGAATTTTATAGTGCAGCTTATGTTTAAAAGTTTAAGCTCCAAAATTTAAAGAAGCTAGTGGTCTCATGGATTGTATTATTTAACATGTTGAATAATAAATCTAAAATTTCAAAAAAATAGGTCAAAAATGTTTTAAAAAATGAGATAATTGACAAGTGATAGGGGAAAACCTAAGTTGGTGGGACAATTAATTGACCACACCTTTTCAACTTGCTTAAATTTACAGTCCAAAATAGAGCTGCTATTTTTGTAAAATTATAAGACATAAAATTTCTACATTACTTTTAGCGCAAACAACCCATTGAGTAGAGCATGTAAATTTCACAAGCCACATAGACTAGATAAAAAGACCCTAAATTCAATATTACAAAACTTTAATAACATTTAAGAATAGATTGAGAATAATTATAAGTAGTCCCTATTTACAGATATGAAATTCATGATTGATAGGTTTTGTATTTGAGGTCACTACTTCCAAATTGTCAATCACTAATAAGTTAAGACAAAAATAGTAGTATCTTCCAACTCACCACTTTTCACTAAGCGAAGAATAAGTATGAATTCCTTTTAAGTTACTTTTAGTTGGATTAATCCTCCAAAAGTTAGCTAATCATTCATATCATGAGCACCTCTTATTTTACAATAGAAGTGAACAACTATTAAATGCAACTTATAAATTTTATAAATTTCAATCAATCGTTGTCAATGATTTAATTAGTTTTAAAATATTAAATTAGTTTGATATGTCTCGAAAGTGGATTAAAAATAGTTTTATATTAGTTTGATAAATAGCAACCAACCTTACTCAAACAAATTTTTCTTTTTTATAATTATAGTAAAAAATAAATCAAACAATTTTAGTCAAGTGGTCCTAACAAATAAAAAATTTGGACAATTATTTTCATCTTTGCCCCAATCTACTAAGATATGATTTTTTAACATAATTCAAGTGTTTCACATAATTTAACTTATTTGATACAATTAAAAAAAACCTTGAACAACTTTACTATTAAAAGTTATAATAATATACAAATCAAAGATGAAATCAATTTTCACAATTAAAATAAAAAGCCAATAAAAATTAGATGAAAATTTTCATTTATACACTAATTGTTCCCAAAAATAATCATAAGAAGATGAAGAAAAGTTTAAATTGAAAATCATTTAATGAAAAAATTAAATGTAAATTATCATCTTTCCTTAATTTTTAAAATTTAATAGTTTAATTTGATAAAATAATATATAAATATACTTACTTATATCTAAATTACTAATTATATGCATGTGATCAATTATCAAAGTTTTGAATATTTCATTTAATGCAAGAAAAAAAAAACATATTGTCAATATGTTTAAACAACAAAAGACAACACAATCTATGACTATTTTTTCACCTAATAATGAACAAATCAATATAGCACATCTTTTAAAGAACATTCTATTATAATTTTTCTTTTTCATTATATTATTGACTGTGTATGTAAAAATATTGAATTGTGTGTTTAAGATATATATTTCAAGAAGGCATCTCAATGAATATTAGAATCAATCAAGAAATTAACATCCATCTCTATTGTGCTCTTTGACTATTAACATCTAGTTTTATTGTGCTCTTTGATTATCACTATTGTTTTGTAGGAGATTATTTCATCAGTTGTGCTGATTGTTTTTCTACATTCTCTTTTTTGGGGAGAGGTTTTTTCCCATTTTTTCTCTCCTTTACTCCATTTTTGAGAGAGTATTTTGATGTGTGTACTTGAAATGGCCTCGTAGCCAAGCCCCATCTTTCATCATCTTCTCATCCTTCATCTTTTGCATTCATTCTATTCCTCCTTAAGTTGCACTTAAGAGGAGTTACGTGTGAATAAGACTATGACCTAACTAATTCCTAAGTGTGGACCTATTCACATATTAAGTTAACTTAGGTCCTAGGTTTCTTTATCTAGTGACATGCATCTCATTTACTCCTTGTGTCATGGATATTAATATAATATTTAAGGTAGTTGTCCTATGTTATAAGATTAAGATACTGGTAGAAATAACTAGGCTAATTCAACTTGAAAATGAATGATTTTGTAATTTAAAGAACAAAATTGTGATTCTCACAAAGTGAGACAAGGTATTAGAGCTTATTAAATAGTAAGAAAGGGTCATATGAGATAACCTAGCACATTCACCAAGGTAGGGAAAAATGAAAGAAGTTTTATGGACATGGCATGAGTCATGTGTGGGACAATCAAACCATCATCAAATTGCAACATATATATCTATGCAATTTTAGGCACTTATAAGTACAAATATGTGGTTGCAAATATATTCAAGACAGAAATTTATTCATTAACGAGACAAAATTCTATCATAAAATTTCAAGCAATTATTGACAAATGCACTATTTCCAAGATTTGACAATATATTTATATATTTTACATCATTCTACGATTATAAAGCTAAAATGTCACTTACCATTTAAATTAATTTTTAAAATTAATCATCTAATTTCTTACTTATAATTATATTTATTTAATCTAAACTTATATAATTATATTAATTCAATTAATCTAAATTCATAGGAGGAAGGCATTTTTAAAATAATTACACCAAGAGGCATTCTTACAATAGGAGCACAAACACAATTTCCAACACGAGCATATTCTCAGGAATATTCCGTGTACATAAAAAAGAAGTGCTTCCAATTCCTACAGTTACAATCCGCACATAATACCAAATGACATCAAAAAAACAAAAAAAATAGTTAAAAAAATTAAAATAACCGAAAAAAATGAATTTAAAATAACCGAAATAAATAAATTTAAAATAACTGAAAAAAATGAATTTAAAATAACCGAAATAAATAAATTTAAAATAACCGAAAAAATGAATGCCAAATGGCATTTAAACTTGCTATTTAAAACTTTGTTTAATAAAAAAAATTATAAACATTTGATTGGGTGGGGTGGGGGCCGCCACGTCCCCTCACCTCCCCATACTGTGCCCACTTCCATCACACGCCAGGCTATTTGCAACTGACATGCAGAGTCTGTAGCGCACGCACGTCAGCTGTAGACAGGCTGGCATGCGATGGAAGTGCGCGCAGTATGGGGAGGTGAGGGGACGTGGCGGCCTCCACCCCGCCCAATCAATTTTTTTAAATTTTTTTTAATGAAACGCACATTATTTTGATTTAAAATGAAACACCATTCAAATTTAAAATGAAACGCACATCATTTTAATTTAAAATGAAACACCATTCGAATTTAAAATGAAACACTATGCATTTATTTTTAATTAATTTTTTTTTCAAATTCAAATTCGTTAGGAAATTAAAAAGGCAGGAGTTTCAAAGGAAAATGAAGAGACAATATAGGTTTATAAAGAGAGCTCTGTCCTTCTTATTTTTGTTTTCCATATAGATTTGAGGAGAGGATTCAAAGTAGAAGAGTTTTGAAGCAGCAAAGAGGAGAGCAAGTTTGAAGCATTTCAAGCAACAATTTTTGAAAGTGAGCATAGTTGTTAGTTTTTTGCTATTATATTTTGTAATTTTTCTCCTATATTCAATGATGTAGTATAGATTCATTATTATGTAGTATATTTTGTATTTCTTTATTATAGTTTTAATATAGATTCATTAGATATGTAGTATATCATTTTTTTAAACAAATGATATACTACATATCTATATAATCTGCCATTTTCAGATTATATTTTAGTTTAAGAAAATTAAAGATTTAGATTTAGATTATTTAGATATGCAGTATATCATTTTTTTAAACAAATGATATAGTGGATATCTATATAATATGTCATTTTTAGATTATATTTTAGTTTAAACTTATAGTTTTAGTAGTAGTTGTTTTTTTTTTTTTGGTATTTTTAGATTTAGATTTTTAAATATATTTTGTAAATATAATGATTAAAATCTATGAAATATAGATTCATTAGATATGTAGTATATATTATTTTTTTAAACAAATGATATACTACATATCTATATAATCTGTCATTTTCAGATTATATTTTAGTTTAAACAAATTAAAAATTTAGATTTAGATTATTTAGATATGTAGTATATCATTTTTTTAAACAAATGATATACTGCATATCTATATAATCCACCATTTCCAGATTATATTTTAGTTTAAACTTATAGTTTTAGTTATAGTTTTTTTTTTTTAAGATTTAGAATTTTAAATATATTTTGTAAATATAATGATTAAAATCTATGAATTAGATATAGAAATAAATATATACTTAGATATAGATTTCAGTGTAGATTTAGATCTATATATCATTTAGATTTAGATTTAGATTTAGATTTAGATTTAAATTTAGATTATTTAGATTTAGATTTAGATTATTTAGATTTAGATTTTTATTATTGAGATTTAGATTTACATATGAAGTATATATATTTTTTTAAAATGATCAAATTTAATTTTAATATTTAAATTTAGATTGAAAAATGGAAGGCAATGCCACCATTTTCAGATTATATAGTATTTTCATATTAAGCTTTAAATTCTTTACATATATAGTATTTGATCATTATTTTAATATTTAAATTTATTTTTAATTTTTAAATTAAGATTTAAAAATGGACGGCAATGCCACCATTTTCATTTTCATTAATATTATACTTTGTCATATTAGATTGTTAAGTTTATTAAATTGGAATATTAATTTAAATATTTGTTTAATCATTATTTCATTTAATATTTACAAATAATTTTAAATATGGAGGGCCATATTGTTTTAGATTTAAAAATGGAAGGCAATGTCGTCATTTTCAGATTAAGCTTTAAATTCTTTAGACATATAGTATTTGATAAGTAGGAGATATTTTTCCACAGTTGAATTCTAATAGCAATATCACAATATATAGTATTTGATCATTGTTTTAATATTTAAATTTAGTTTTAATTTTTAAATTAAGATTTAAAAATGGATGGCAATGCCGCCATTTTCATTTTCATTAAGATTATACTTTGTCATATTAGATTGTTAAGTTTATTAAATTGGAATATTAATTTAAATATTTGTTTAATCATTATTTCATTTAATATTTACAAGTAATTTTAAATATGGAGGGTCATATTGTTTTAGATTTAAAAATGGAAGACAGCCATTTTTAGATTATATAGTATTTTCAGATTAAGTTTTAAATTCTTTAGATATATATCATTTGATCATTGTTTTAATATTTAAATTTAATTTTAATATTTAAATTAAGATTTAAAAATGGATGGCAATGCCACCATTTTCATTTTCATTAAGATTTAAATCATTATTTCATTTAATATTTAGATATAATTTTAAATATGGATGTATATTTTTTAAA
>MU227120.1:975174-988912 GCA_018584345.1 Thuja plicata | reverse complement strand
TTTAAATATGGATGTATATTTTTTAAATTATTGATTATTTAGATTTAGAGTATTTGATCATTTTTTAATATTTAGTTTTACTTTTTAGATTTAGATTTAAATTATTTGATATGGAGGCCTATATCGCCATATTAGATTGTTTAGTTTAATTGCATAATTACTTTAATTGGATAAATAGTTTAATTAGTTATTTATTTAAATAGTTTATTTAAATGGATAATTAGTTTAATTACTTTATTCAATTGGATAATTTGTTTAATTAGTTAAACGAATTAGTTTATTTGTTTAATTTATTAGACCTAGATAATTTGATTTCATTGGATAATTAGTTTAATTAGTTTATTTAATTAAATATGGATGTTGATGCAACTATATTGGTGTACTTTTAGATTATTTAGATGTATATTTTTTAAATTATTAATTATTTAGATTTAGAGTATTTGATCATTTTTTAATATTTAGTTTTACTATTTAAATTTTTTTTGTATTAATTATAAGGATTCCAAAAAAGAAAACAAGACAACAGAGTACGAGGCCGGGCCTCACAGAGTCAACAACAAGAATGAGGCATGGCCTCACCGAGAAGGTTCAAAATAGAGTTTTCATCATATACAAGATAGTACAAAAGACGCCAGCTAAGTGTAAGATGAACACAACTAAAGCAAGATGCCATCTATAGCATCAACCCAGGTCGTCCATCCCTTCTCACCCTCCATCCAAACAATCTTATTCCTTTCCTGAACCTGTCTCAGCATAGCCAACATCTCTTTCTTGGTGTTTTTGTTCTTTCTGACTTCTTGGTTCAGCTTGTTCAGGGTCTTTTCAAACGTTTTTAAGTCATCAATGTTCTTTCTCCACTCATGACCATGTTGCATCTCATAGACAAAGGTGGCGTGACCAGTCTTTAGGAATCTCTTGAGCTTCTCCTTATCAATCAGTATTATAGTATGTACCTGCAAGAAGATTTTAAAATAAGTGAGATTTCAGAAATACTCAGTAAGGGACCTGGGGTTATCCTAATACCTTTCTTCATTCCTGCACTTCCAGATCTGCCACAAGACGTTAGAGGAAAGAATATACTAGAAAATATTAGTGTCCTTTTTAATCCCGTAAATATGCCCAGTCACAATATTCATAATAGTATAATCCAGAGGGTAAAAAATGCCAAACATTTGCCAAATCTTTCTAGCAAAGATGCAATCGAAGAAAATATGTCTACTAGTTTCAGGCATCTTACAGAATTTACAATACTCAATTTTTTCTTCCATATTTCTGACAGGTTGTCTATTAAGCAACAACAGCCATTTAAAATACTTGATTTTAGGTTCAATAGGTCCCTTCCAAAGGGAGGTGAAGTGCTTCTTCCAGGAACAGATATCAAGGGAGGTATACCAGAGGGAATTGATGTGTTCAATAATGGAGTCATTATGATTGATGACACTATATATGTTTTTAGCCTTAATTTTGCTAAGAATATTACCATCAGGCCATTTGCACTGAAGGAACCTATTGGAGTCTACAAAGAAGGTCAAGGGGAGATCTTTGGTGGCTTTAGTAATCATATTATAGGTTTTTTTTTGCGAATCAGGAATGTCAAACTTTACTTTAAGATCATTCCAAGGCATAAGATGATTATGCTCAAATAAATCAACCAACTGAGATAATCCTTTATCATTCCAAAGCCTAGCAGAGCATCCTTGGGAGAGGGCTAAGGGTTTCCCAGAGATCTGCAAATTCCACCATATAGATCTTTCACCATATAGAGTTTTACTATCATGGTAATCCTTATTAGTAATATACTTCCTAACCTGTTCCCAAGCTTTCCAAATGGAGCAGAAAATCGCAGAACCATGGACCTTAATTGGAAAGTTCCCCATGATGAGATCAGTGAAGGGCAGGCCCTTCCAAGACCTGGCATGCTTGGGGTATCCCTTCTCAATGTTGTTTCTAATGAGGATTTTCCATGGGGAATCACCCTCCATAGAGTGGAAGATCCATTTGGCGGCAAGTGCCACCCCTTGAGTCCTAAGATCCTTCAACCCCAAACCCCAAGGAGGCTGTCTGTATGACACCATTTCCACTTAACAACATGAAGTATTTTTGATCCTTTACCATCAGACCATAGGAAATTTCTAATAGCCTTTTGGATTTCATGAATCTGATAATTATTGAACATCCAGGCCAAAGAGTAGTATATATTGTAAGATGACAAAATCTTCTGGCAAACCTGAACTCTGCCAGTAAGAGAAAGGGATTGGTTATGCCACTTGTTAAGCTTGATGTTAATTTTGTCTTTGATCCAAGTCCACATAGTCTTTAGAGATGGATCAACAGAAAAAGGAATACTAAGGTATCTAACAATCAAATGGGGACCCCCCATTGATACTGATACCTGTTGATCCAGTTAGGAGGCACCTCATCCCACCCAAGGAAAATAGATTTTGAATGGGAGATCTTGGCTCCGGATATAGTACAGAACAGATTAAGCTTGTTTTGGAGAGCTTCAAGATTATTGTCACGGGCTTCAAAAAAAATAGTCGTGTCATCAGAAAACTGACTGTTGATGAACTCCTCATTATTAGGGAGAAGGATGCCTTTAACAGCAGGGGACATGGAGTAGTCTCTTAGGATATAGTGGAGAGCTTCTGAGGAAATTACAAAGAGGGCAGGGGAAAGTGGGCAGCCCTGTCTTATGGACCTACTAAGGGGGAAGGCATCATATAGGGTACCGTTAATATCAATCTGAGCAAAGACATCTTTCATCATCATTTTAACCAGTTTACAAAATCTGTTGGGAAATCCAAAAGCTTCGAGTGTCATGGTGATGAAGTTCCATTCCACCCGATCATATGCTTTCTCAAAGTCTAACAGTAGCATAGCGCAGTGTTGCTGGGAGTGCTTCGCCCAATGCATAGCCTCCCAGCTAGTTATTACGTTTTCAAGAATATACCTTCCCTTAATGAATCTGGTCTGGGTGGATCCAATAATCTTAGGGAGAATATCCTGAAGCCTCAGAGCAAGGATTTTGGCCAAAATTTTATATGAAACATTTAATAGAGTAATCAGCCTCCAATTTTTAATAAGAGCTTTATCACCCTCTTTGGGGATGAGTTTGATGATACCCCTATTAATGTTCATACCCAAAGAGCCTCTATCTAAAGCCTCCAAATATATATTAAGTAGCTCATGGAAAATCCAACCAATATTAGCCTTATAGAATTCTACTGGCAGGCCATCGGGCCCAGGGGCCTTGTCATTCTGCATAGAGAGGATGGCCTTCTCAACTTCCCCAAAGGTAATCTCGGCAGAAAGGAGAGTAGCATCCTGTTCATTGATCTTATTAGGAATAAGAGAGATACATTGGTTCCTAATTTCAGCCGCTTCCTCAGAGTCCTCAGAGGTAAAGAGATTTTGATAATATTTAGCAAAGGCATTCTTTATCATATCAGGGTTGGTGATGTCCTGATTATCAATGACAATTCTATCAATGGACTCATTAGCCTGTTTATGCTTCAAAAGATTGAAAAATAATTTTGATCCCCTGTCTCCAAATTTGTAGCCAATTGGCCTGAGACCTAATTTTAGCTCCACAAGTCTTGGCCTGAAGATGCTGGCTAAGGGCATCCTTAGCATAGATGACCCGAGTAGTAAGATTGTAATCAGAGGGGTTTTCTTGGATGTTGGCTTCCGCTATCTGAAGATTAGAAGAAAGGGTTTTTTCAATTCCCTCTTACTATTTAAATTTTGATTTAAATTACTTGATTTTACTATTTAAATTTTGCTTTAAATTATTTGATTTTACTATTTAAATTTTGATTTAAATTATTTGATATGGAGGCCTATGTTGCCATATTAGATTGTTTAGTTTAATTGGATAATTAGTTTAATTAGTTATTTGTTTAATTAGTTTATTTAATTGGATAATTAGTTTATTTACTTGGATAATTAGTTTAATTAGTTTATTCAATTGGATAATTTGTTTAATTAGTTAAACTAATTAGTTTATTTGTTTAATTTAGTAGACTTAGATAATTCGGTTTAATTGGATAATTAGTTTAATTGGTTATTTATTTAATTAGTTTATTTAATTGAATAATTAGTTTATTTGATTGAATAATTAGTTTGATTTGTTTAATTAGTTAAACTAATTAGATTATTTGTTTAATTTATTAGACTTAGTATTTTAGTTAGTATTATAAAAGTTTGTTACTATTATGAATTGTATTGTATCTTTAGATTTATATATTGGAATGGTTTTAATTTTTTGAAATCATACATAATGAATAAAGATGGATGTACAAATGGGAATGAAGGTAGAATTTAGTTGTGATGACAAAGGATTTGAGGGGGCTTGGTTTGAAGCAACAGTTATAGACGTTGTACTACTTTCTGAAAAACCAAAATTTTCTGTGAGATATGATCACTTCATTACCAACGAATGGTCAAGAGAACCCCTTGTTGAGGAAGTTTTTTTTAGAGTATATTAGACCTATTTCACCTCTAATTAGGTTGACTCAATATATACCACTCGGGTTTGCAGTTGAAGTTCTAGATAAGGATTGTTGGTGGTCAGGGGTGACCGTCGATAGATTTGTTTCACCATTGAGACAGGAAAATTTCTTTGAAATATAGTTCCCTGACACTCACACTCTAAAAGCATATCCATGTTCCCTCTTACGTCTGGCCTAGGAATGGATAGGAGGATGATGGAGACCAACACATTGGAATTGAGTGATTATGTTTTCTCATCTTCTGACAAAACATCCTTTTGGAACCGTTTCATTTTGGCTTTCATAATTTTGTATTCGAAATGAGAGATCATGTTTTCTCATGTTTTCACAAAATGGTCTTTTGGACCATTTTATTGTCATGATGAACCCATTCTTCTTAATAAAGTATTGATTTTCTTAATGTTACAACATCTTCCTTCTCATTATTGTAATTGTTGTCTTAATAAATATAATTATTGCTCATATCTAATATATTTTCCTAATTTTAATGTATATGGTCATGGTCATATGTATTTAAACATGAAGCCTTTCCTAATTTTAATGTATATGGTCATGGTCATGTGTAAATATGTATTTAAACATGAAGCCAAAAATATAATCTCTAAATTGACATGTATTATTAATAAACATATGGCCTTTCAATTCAATAAATTTTTAAAATACTCTATAAAGCAATGAAATAATATATTATTTTAACTTATAAATGAATATATCAGTTATCAAAATAATGAAAGTGTTACATTCAAGACAATGCCAACGCATGTAAAAAGATATAATCATAGTAATTTTATTTTATTTTATTTTTTGATTGGTAAAAGGCCAAAGCCAATAGATTTTATTAATATTAGAATTTCCAATTTTTACAAGAGTCTCCATTCTCTGTCGGCACTAGTAGGAAAGAATGGAGAAGAAAGCCTCTAGTCTTACCCGGGACCCTAGGTCCAGATTCAAATTACAAATGTTATGGGGGCATTCCCTCATTTACAGAATAGTTGAAGGCATTCCTTCATAAAATTACAAAGAGTGATACCAACTTAATGATTGAATTTTAATATTTGATATTAGGACCAACTTTGTAGAAGTAGGCGATCAGCTAGTTTGAAGAGTGGCTTTGTCTTTGATTCTTTAATTCTGAGATATTCGTTTGAGGAATGTTCCTTTCCCTACACACACTAAAGCTAGGAAAACTTGTCTAGATCTTTTGTTCATTGTTAGTGATAAATAAAGCATTTAACATTTTAGAATCACATCAATTTTGGAATGGTATTATAAGAGTTAATTGATTAGAAAACTATATGCTTAGGTTGACTAAGATTACTAGAAATCACATATATGGAACTGTTGAGGATATTTAAAATCGAAACTATATGCTCGAGATCTCTACCAGTTGCTTCTATTCTATCTCTCTGAATTTCTCCCCCACATAAGTTTGTTTTATAAAAATTTCTTGCATATTCACTCAATGGAGGAAGTAGAAGGGTTAATAACCAAATAACCAATGAATTTGTTGATCCATATTGAATTCCTATTTTTGCATTTACTTGAAGATTTCAAATTAGTTTTAGATTTAATATAAGGGTGTATCTTCATTTATATTTCTTTACTATTCTAGATTAAGCCTAATATGAGCATTTTGTTACACTTTACACATTTGCTTAATTATGACCTTACTTATTTCTTAGAATTTAATGTATATATTTCACTAAAAAATCCATCCACAAATAAATATGAATCTGTATCTAATTTGTTTATTTCTGTAATTGAGTTAATCACTATTATCATGTCCGTTGTGACTTAGGTGAGAATCAGGTTAGGACAATTTCCAAAGGAGGCTGCAAATGGGAGCAACCTGATCTCCCAATACTTCTTAAGAAATCAACTAAATTAGCATGAGTAGAAGTGTGGGTAACTTCCTCTAAACAGGGGGAGATGGAGACTCCTGAATTCAAGAAACTCAGACCTGAGTTAAAAGAAAAAAAAATTTCATATCTAAAAAATAAGGGATACCTTGCCCTTAACTTAAGGAGATATAACCATTTTAACAACCTAGATAGTTAAATCGATCAAATTTCCACAATCCATAAGAATTTTCAACTTGATTTCTAGTTTTGATTATGTGTAATTTTTAGCATCAAAACGAGAAATCAAGTTGAAAAAACCTAGATAGTGACAGGCTACTGCTAGGGGTTACTCAAGAGAAGGGAGATAATAGGAGGCAGACCCTAATCATCAACTGCTAAAGACAGATGAGTCCCAACCATACCAATATATGTTTGGGGTGATATATTTTCTAAACAATACAATATTTTCTAAACAATTTTCTTAACACATATTTTCTAAACAATACAATATTCTTATATATTGAATAAATGAAGTGTATTTCGGTGACTAACTCTAACGTATTTCATACTAGGTATGGTGAGACCAAGGTTAAACTTTGAATCAGAGGAGGCAAGAACAGAATATCAAAGACAATATAGAAGAGAGTGTCGTAGGCATCAACAAGAACAAATGCTAGAAACTCAGCAAGAACAACATAGAATAAGACGCAATGATAATGATAGACAAAGGGATGGTAGAAGAAGGATAGAAGTAACAATGGGACAATTGGAAAGTGAAAATTGAGATGAAGTAAACGTAGAAAAAATAAATCGTCAACGAACATCTAAACAAGTCCTTCAAAATGAAGAAAGACATGAAAGACAACAAGGTGATCCCGAACCAAATGATAGATATAACCATCCACCTAATGTAAACTTTTAGTCTGATGTTCAAAATGAAGGCTCTACATCCATAGAACATGTTCCAGAAACACCACAACATGAAAATCATATGCAAATGAATGTGGAAATTGAAGGTGCTATACAAAACATGCCAAACCCAAATGATATGCTTCAGTCAGAATTTAGAAGATTCCAAATGCAGTTTAGATGTCATATAGATAGTTTGAAGATTCCAATATATGTGTTATGTTTGTCAAGAATCATATCTTGGAATGAAAGTATATCACACTTGTGAAGGTCCTAATGCAATAGGTGTCAATAAGAGAGAGGAACTAATAGGTTTTCAATTGTAAATAATATGGATCCTGTCTCTCAACCACAAGAGCTTTCCAATTTGACTCAAGTTGAAGAGATGTTGATTGCACGTGTTAGCCCTATACTGCAAGTTACACATGCAACTAGTGGTCAATATAAGTACAAAGGACACACTATAAGTTTTCCCTAGCATGTAGAATAGGTATCCAAAGTTTTTCCACATACGATTGAGCATTTGCCAATCATTATTATTTGCAGAAGGGATCAATGTGGCACATGCTATAACTTTACTGTAAATAGGTATCATGTTTACAGAGAATTAAAATACAAAGTAGAACATGACAAGTTTTATGCAGATGTTAGGATTGATGAAGCTGATCTTAATGAATTGCCAAGAAATTCTGATGAGAATGTTTTTAACAGATTGAGGACAATGCACATGGAATTTGATTCTGATGCAAATGAAGTCATATGTGTGGGTCCAGTCATGGAGATAGATCAAGGTAATATAATTGATCACACAACATCAATGGCCTCAAGGCCACCTAATGCTCAAAGAGAAATGGATTTAATCCATGCATGGGTTAACAATCCAGATACAATACCATCTGCATTAATTGAATGACCATATATAGGTGCATCACCCATCAATGAATATGTTACATCAGGACTATTTGATATGGCATTTCCAACATTATTTCCTGATGGAATGTGTGATTAGTTAGAGCCAAGAATGAAGCAAGTTCATTTACATGAATTTGCGAAGCATTTGTTGTGATATAGGGATCATTGCTTTGCTAAATATCCAAGGTATAGGTATTTCATGATGAAAATGATAATGAGACATCATGCAGAAAATTCATCAGTTGTATTTGTAAAAAGGATTTTTCAAGACATGCCAATTACCATCAATGAGTTATGTGAACATATGGAAAATATGCCACACAATAATTTGGCAAATAGGTTGATGCGGTTTGGAACATCTCTAAGAGGCACAAGATCATATTAGGCTAAATGTAAAGAAAAATTAATAAACACACTTCACCAAATTGGATCTCCTACAATTTTCTTCACATTAAGTGCAGCGGATATACAGTGGCCTGATCTGCATGTGCTGATGCCAGGAACACCACCAACTGATCCACAAGAGGCTCAAAAATGGAGAAGACAGAATGTAATTGACTATCCTCATATAGTTGCACATTACATGCATTTGAGGCATACAATGTTCAGAAAGGAGATACTTGAAAAAGGTATGAAAGTCAAATACTTCTGGTGTAGGTATGAGTGGAAACATAGGGGTTCACCTCATGTGCATGTCTTTTTATGGCTTGAAGGAGCACCAAACATGGACATTATTGACTGGTCAACTGAGGAGGAACTAAAAAGTGCTGAGAAATATTTTCATCATATTATTCATACATGGAATCGTAGACATGATCCTCATCAAAGAAATATGCAGGTATGTTTAAAGTAAATTGATCTTATATATCAAAATAAGATGAAGCTAGTCACATGTATATTACCATATATTTATTATAAATATTTAATATAGTTAATTAACTGCAACTATTTGTAGCCTTTCTAAAATTTTGGTCAACATCCATGTCTTAGAAATAGTGCACAACTAGAAGAGATGGATATCGACCGTGACTATGAGCAGATAGTCAATTGTGTCAAACAACACATAGTTTGTAGAGAGGGTGCATTCCTACATAAGAAAAGGGGAAGAATGGTTTGTAGGTAATTATTTCATCATTTAATAGTTGTATATTAATATTATATATCAACTATTTAGACAAATTAATGAAATGAGATATTCTTTTGTCATTTTTTATGTATAATGCTCCTTGGCCATTAAATTTAGAGGGGTCCAGATTATATGAGGATAGGGAGTCGGGTGATAAAAAATTTGAGCTAGCAAGAAATGATGATAGATTCAATTCACATAATCGACACATACTCCAATTGTGGAGGGAAAATATAGATTGGCAACCTATTCTTTCAAAACATGTAGTTATCAAATACATTACAAAGTATGCCACAAAAGCTAAGAGAAGCTCGGAAACCTATCAAGAAATGTTGTTGTGACTGTCAAACTTGGAAAATCCTCATGATGTAGCTGCACAAGCATACAAAAAGCTTCTCATAGAGACAATTATAGAAAGAGACATTGGAGCTCTGGAAACAAGTCATATGTTGTTAGAGCTTCCATTGGTTGAGAGTAGCAAAAGGTTTGTTAATCTAAATGTGTCGCGTGAAGTTTTCAAACCTGTAGCAGTAAATAATGAGGATAATAATGAACAACACACACAATATTTTGTAGATGGCTATAAAAAAAGGCCACTTTTTATGGAAGGTATCACATTGATTGATGTAGCAAGATCATGGATATACAATCCTAAAAAAAGAGGAGATAACAAATGGGGGCCAAGGGAAATAGTAGCTATTGTGAGAGTTTTCCCTAGGTTTCTATCCATTCCTCCACGTGATTCAAGTAAATGGGTGGAATTCTGTTTATATGAGTTGTTACTATACAAAACTTTTTGTAACATTGAAAGTGATATTGGGCATGATAGTGATATTATAGTAGCAAATTGGGAGTCTCTCAATTATAATCCTTGGCATGTTGAAAGAGCGGAAACTATAGAAAATGATGATCGTAACACTGATTTTGAAATAGAAGATAATGGAGGTATTCAGGAAAATACCATAGAGCATGAATGTGAAATCATATCCAGGCTACATTGTAGTCAACATATGTAGGTTTCTAAAATAGACATGTTGGGAAGAAGAGATATTGATAGAAATACAAACTAGAGTAGTGAATATCAAAATGAAGAACATGCAACAGGAGCAATCAATTTCATAGGTGAAATGAAGAAACATGGATGTCTCATGTATGATGATATCCCACAATGCATCAACTTTACAACTCTCAGTGAGAAGCAACATAAGGCAATCGATATTATTATGATACCCATAGAAATCAGGTTCAAGTGCCTTTATTTATGATAATTCAAGGAACATCAAGAACATGAAAGTCTTATCTAATTGGTGCCATTACTCAATCTCTTTAGATAGTAGCAATGTCAAGTCCTTCTCCTCTTTTATTACTTGCACCAATTGGAGTTGCAGCTTTCAATATAGGAGCCTCTACAATTCATTCAAAGTTGTGAATACGAATTAAAGATTTTGGTCAGCTAGAAGGGGCATGACTTACAAGTTTTCAAGAAGATATGGCCCACATCAAATATATTTTGATTGATGAAATGAGCTTCATTGGTCAAAAATTGCTAGAAAATATAGATTGTCAACTCATACAAGCTTTCCCACAAAGTGCTGACATAAGTTTTGCAGGTATACATTTGGTTCTTTGTAATAGTGCACTTTATGTGGTAGAATATTTATTCATATAAATCATATATAGTACCTTCATATGATCTTCCTAGATGGTATAAAAATATTTTTTTTCACTTTCTTTCAGGTGTATCTATTATTTTGGTTGGTTATCTTGGTTAGTTACCTCCCGTCAATGATATATCAGCATATGATAGCAACAGGAGGGCAAAGTTACTATGGCAAGAATTCAAAAAAGTGGTTACATTAGATAGGATATTTAGGCGGAGATAACACCAAGCAACAAATATTTAGTCATCTTCTCACAAATTTGAGAGATGCAAATCCAAAAATAGATGATTGGAACTTGCTTATGATGAGAACCCCTATAAGGTTAGATGTTGCAAGCAATGCTGAGTTTGATAAGACAATGCATTTGTTCTCAACAAATGACAATGTTCATAACCATAACATGAGAATATTGTATTCTTTGAGGTATCCTATTGTACGTAGTCTTGCGACTAAGTCAAGGAATGCTAATACAATTGAAGATTCATTAAATGGAGAGCTTGATGTAGAGTTACTATTCAGTAAGGATTCAAGGGTGAAGTTGACTACAAATCTATGGATAGAAGCCAGTCTTGTCAATGGAGCATTATGATATATCCAGAATATTGTGTACAAACCAGGAACTACTCCACTTGAACCACCAACATATGTCATAGTTGAATTTGATAATTATTCTAGAATACCATATGATGACCACCATCAAAAAATAGTTCCAATAGCACCATTACAAAGGGGTAGAACTTTTCAATTGCCATTAAGGTTAGCATGGGCTTTGACAATTCATAAATCACATGGCCTAACTCTTTCAAAAGCCACAATTGATATAGGCCCAAGAGAGAGAGTGGGATTGACATTTGTGGTTGTATCTCATGTAATGTCTCTAGAGGGCTTGAGGATAATGCCACCATTCACATATGACCGCTATGAAAAAATGAAAAGTGGGAAACAACTTTCAAAAAGAAAAGTAGAAGAAATGAGACTCAGATGTCTTGAGAATCAATTATGTATTTCGAAATTGCTATTAACAAATGCATTATTTATTATTCTCCTACTTTATGTCAAATTTTTGCAAAATTATTCTTAAGCAATAAATGACTAGAATATATTTAGAAATTTTGTTCACTTTTGCTTCAATGCCTATGAATGATCATAATCATATTATATTTTGATACCTATATTTTCATTAAAATACAACATGGTTACTTAATTATTGATTTATTTATTTATTTCCCTCTAATTAAGTATACATTTAATCTGATTATTTGTATATACTGATGTTTGTCAAAAACTTTGCAGCATGTCATTTTAGATATGGCTGTCTCTGACAGAGAGTAAAACATTATTGATACAAGCCTGACTGCTTCGGTGGCCTCAAATCATTTCTTTGAGACTGAATATGACAAGTGTGCACGAATAGTTAAAGAGTCACGCAAAAATATAATCAAAGTTGTGGAGAACGTAGCTTTGTCAGTTGATTTTGTAGAAGAACTGGAAATAATGCAGATGGAAGATGTTGTGAGATTTGTACGTGACACATCTGCAAAAGTAGATGTGTTTCCATCCATGATGAAACAAGTCTACTGTGATCATGAAACAAATAAATCTCGCAATACCAATTTAATTGTTGAAGAATATGTGATGTACTTACATCATTAGGGAGAAATTTTTTTATATTGTAAATTATTTTCTTGGGGTTTTATAGTAACTTTCTTCTAATAAATAGTTGTACTCAGACTTATATTTCCCTTTTCATCTATGTAAGTTTTATGGACAAGTGAATAATATATTATTTTCACTATTCAAGTGATGTTTATGAGTATAATCGCAATATTTTGCAACATATTTTGTTCAACTTTGTATTTCTAATATTAATGGATGCCTTCAATGGATGTGCTAAATAAATGTGAATAAATCATTAAATTGTGTATAAATCACATATGCTAATTCTAAGCATAATCCTAATAAAAATGATAATATGCATTCTATGTGTAACCATTATTTGAATAACATGAATGGAAATTTTCAACTTGAATTAAACATACCATATTACTAACTTTAAGTGACTCTACATGCTATTATCATGATTACCATAATTTGCATTAACTAAAACTTTAATTATAACCCTAACAATCTTACTAAGCATGATCGTAATCCTAACTCTAATACCTAAATCATATTACTAACTCTAATTGTAATCTTCTACTAATAAGTATGATATTGATCCTAACTCTCAACCTTTTATGTCATCTATCATAACATCCCTTTTGTAACTCTAATTAATAATCCAACACTATGCTTAAATCTCACACTACCTACTATATTAATGCTAACTCTAATTATAACCCTAACCATCTTCCTAAGCATAATCACTCTAACCCTAACCATAAAATTCACCCTAACCCTAACCATAAAATCACCCTAACCTTAACCGTACATTCCAAATGTAGAAAATAATCCTAACTGTAACCCTAACACATAACCATACATTCCAAACATAGAAAATAATCCTAACCCTAACCCTAACCCTAACTCTAACCCTAACCCTAAACCTAACCCTAACTCTAATCTCTCTAACCCTAATCCTAACTATAAAAATCACCCTAACCTTAACCCTAACTCTAACCCTAACTCTAACCCTAACACTAACTCTAGCCCTAACCCTAAACCTAACCCTAACTCTAATCACTCTAACCCAGACCCTAACTATAAAAATCACCCTCACCCTAACCCTAACCCATAATCATATATTCCAATCTTAACCCTAACTCTAACTCTAACCCT
>MU227120.1:922061-963210 GCA_018584345.1 Thuja plicata | reverse complement strand
CCCTCCCCCATGCGTAGCCTCCCTACCCACCACCACTCACCTCCTCTTCTCTCCACCCATGCGCAGCCTTCAAACCCCACACTCTGCCTCCCCTCTGCGCTCCACCACTTCCCCAAACCCAGCCACCTGCCGCTCTGCCTTCTCCTCTCCTCCATCCGCCTTCACACCCGCTCCTCTCCACCCGCGCATAGCACCCACACCCCTAGCCCTCCTCTCAGCTCTGCCACCCACCTGCACTTCCTCACCCGTGCCACTCCACCTCCCCAAACCCTCACTCCACCACTCAGCCACTCCACCACCACCTGCGGGCCACCCAAACCCCACCTTTACTCGCTAGTGGGTCATTATATTTGACAGTTGAATAGCCATCAAAAATAGTTTTTTTTTTCTTTTAGATACGGCTTGTAAGCCATCAAATTTAAAATAAAGAAATGATGACGTCATCATACATTTGAAAAAAATTGGCCTTCACCATATGCATTTTAGTTTTTACAGTGCAACTTTGAACGCTCATAACTTGCTCATCTAGAGTCCTTTTTGGGTGCATTTTTTTTTTATTTGTGGTAGAATTTTGCAAGAATCACTATGGTGAAGTCAATTTTCAATTTTTATTTCTAGATTGATCAGAAATTACTGTTTTTGGTGACTATTGCTATCTAATCCTCATTTTTGCAGCTTCCAGAGCCTCGTACGGGCTCATACAATCACCTTTTTCAGTGATTTTTTTTTTGAAACCGCATGATTTTCTGTGTACTATCTGAATATGTACTTTTTTTCTGATTTGATGATTTTTATATTATGGACTAATCTTTGGCTTGGTTGTTTGTGATCTTATCTTTTTCATACAGCCTAACAGTGGTTTGCAGAACATTACTCAAGAAGACCAAAACTCAAACTACTCATGAATTGGTTTTTTAGGTTGCCTTTGATTGATAGAGCACAAAAAAGTGTGCTTGCATCTTTTTTTTGATTTCTTAAAATAGGAACCCGCATGCAGGATTTATTAAAATAAACATTTATTTGTTGTTTTAGGAATGATAATGATGTCATGAAACTATGCTCTCACCCTTTTGGGATGATCAGAAATCCAGAAGCATTATTGTCATTCTCTTATTCTGCTTGAAGTGTCTTTTAGTTTTGTAAATCCTAGGAATTGCATGGACGTATCCTCTCCCCTCACCTTCGTGGATCTTGGGTGTAAGAGAAATCCATACAAATCCTTTAGTGTGGCTACCTCCCGAGTGCTTTAATAGAGCCGGTGAGAGTGGATTGCCCAACTAATAACAGGCTAAAGCCAAGCCCTTCCAAACCGGTATATAAAAAATGTCATTGTGATTAATGTCACAGTGAACAGGTGTTGAATACGTTATACCGGGAAGAAGATCTCCCTCAGTACCCTTGTGGTGCATTAAAACCTACAGAACATAACTTCTGTAGGCTGGGATGCCTCCATAACGGAGCTTATCTGCCGCAAGTATAACCACCTAAATGGATGCCTAGACTACACACTTCGTTCTAGTTACCAAAATCCCTCTATCTATTGGCGTGGAAGGTCAAAGACCAACTAAGACGTCCCACACTTTCACAGCTCTTAGTAGAGACAACGGTCCCTTGGGAAGTGATTACCCTTGGGATTCGAAGCTTGGTGTGCCTGAGAAGTAAGTGCACATGCAAGGAGGAGCCCATGCGTCCAAGCTTCTAAGTTGTCCGCTATGAGTAGACGTGGCTGAACTTCGATTCAAGTGGGAACTCAACAGATATTTCCCTGGCTATCCTAGGATTGTGGTGTGTCTGTTATTTTCTTTTACAACAAACATTATGCTTGATGTGTCTTGCGTGGGTGAAGCATCAAAACATTCAAAACAAACATTCAAATCAAACATCAAAGTGATCAATGATTCCAAATCTGCACTTCTAGGTGTTAACTGTCAAAATCTTGTCCAAGTTTCTGCATCTGATATCAAACTCTGGAGATCTATCAACTTGCTRTCCAAATTGCTATTCTGYTRTGAAGGTTCTGTCCGAATTTTCACAAATCTATGTGTTCTCATCAACATCATCTACTAGTCTGTCTTTGACTGCAATCTRTTGACAGTCTGACTCATTGTTGTCTTGAAAYCTGATTTGTTATGCTAGTCCAGTGACTTGTTATCTTATCATCTTTGCCTACGCTGTCCTTATCCTGAGTTGTGAGAGCAGGTTCGTTAACCTTGACTCAAGATCGGAGTCATTGCTTCTCTCTCTCAGTTGGACTTTATATCCTTTGTCCTTTGGTCTTGGACTTAATCAGCACTTTATATATCAATTCAGCACATGTCAGTCAATCAATCAGTCCATCATACCTCCTCTTCAATCTTCCAAGCAAGCACATTAGACAATCTTACAATGTTTAGAAGCAGATGGGATAAACCTTATGGTCCTAAACAATGTGACAGTGCCTACCACATTTATCCTAAATCATCATGGCCCTGAAATCAAAGTGAACATTCAACAGAAAAAATCAAAGAAAATAAGTCATGATCTATCATAGCTAATCTCTTCACATGGTGGATCCTGGAGTAGCATAAGAACATAACTGTGAAATATAGACTGACATCTGACTGACTTGACTGACCTAGTCAACATTTTTGGATGGTTCCTTGATGCAGTTGGATTCTCTTGATTGGCTCGACTCTTTGGATAGGCTTTATTGGTTTGATTGCTTTGATCATGTTGGCAGTTGATCAAGTTGTGTCAGATGGGCCCCATGCTTGTTCACAAAGCTCATGATTGTGACAGTATTGATTGATTTGATTTCTTTGATCATGTTGGCAACTGATCAAGCTATGTCAGATGGGCCCAATCCTGGTTCCCAAAGCTCATGATTGTGTCAATTGATAGTTTGGCTAGTTGCCAGCTGCTTGTTGATTGAATTGATAGATCAATAAAGCTATGTCAGATGAGCCCAATGCTGATTCACAAAGCTCATGATTGTGACATTGGTTGATTGGGCGTGATTTCCCCATGCTCTCTTGATAAGCAAGTTGGTTTTATTGGTTTGGATTTTGTAATTTTTTGAATGTTTTTGATGAAGATTGATTTTCTCTTGATTTTGATATTTTTAGGATTTTTGATGAGTTTTCTAATTTTTAGGATGTTTTTGGGACATTTGGAATCACCCCTAGTCTGGTGGACCAGTATGTAACCATGGGTAAGTGCTTGGTGCTCAGAGGGGATTGTGCTTCTAAATATAGCTTGGGATAGTCAGTCTTGCATTTGAAGTGTGCTTAAGCTTTTGTAGTTCATTGATGGTGAAGCTAGATTTGAACACTTGGCACCTATTTGCCAGGTTTTCACCAAGGTACCTACTCAATAGCACCTGATTAAGGTACCTACTCAATAGCACCTGATTTCCAGGTTTTCACTGAGAGAGCAATTTTTTTTCTTTACTTTTTTGTTTTTTTTTAACTTTTTTGTTGTCGCCAAGGTGCTTGATTGCTAGGTTTTCACCAAGGTAACTTTTGTATTTTCTAATTTTTTTGGTATTTTCCAGATATGTAGATGGGTGCCTTAACCATAGAGACCTTAAGGGTAGAACCTCTTCAGGTGCATGTTGTTGATGTAGCAAGGGAGCTGATCTCCTTCTGGTGTTGCTAGTATGAATTCCCCACTCTGAGTAGAGTTGACAATAATAAATGGTCCTAGCCAGTTAGACTGAAACTTACCAGGTTTGACTCGCTCTGCTTGATTCTTCTAATTTTCCATGAGGATAAGGTCTCCTACCTCAAATGGTCATGGCTTCACCTTCTTGTGATAGTTCCTTCTAAGGTGATTATGATAGCCTTGTAAGATTCATTCACTATTTTCTTCAGGATTTGCAAGATTGTTTTGTTGGTAGCTTCGGCTTGGCCATTCCCTTGAGGGTAGTAAAATGAGGAGAACCCTTGTTTGATGTGGAACTATTCACATAGGTCTTCAACATCCTTGTTCTGGAAAGGTGTACCATGATCTACCAGGATTGTTTGGGGGATCTCGTATCGACAGATAATGTGGTTAAGTATGAACATTGCTATTTGCTTTCCAGTGATGTAAGTGAGGGGAATTGCTTCCACCCACTTGGTGAAGTACTCCATTGCTGCTATGATGTACTTGTGTCTGTTTGCTGAAGCGGGTGTAATTTTCCCCACTAGGTTAAATCCCCACATTGAAAATGGTAATGGTGATGTGATAGGATTTAGTTCCCAGGCTAGTGCATGGATGAGGTCTCCATGAATTTGACACCATCTACACCTTTGAACATGTTTGTGTGCATCTATCTCTATTGTGTGCCAATAGTATCCCATGCAGATTATCTTCTTAGCTAAGCTGTTGCCACCTCCGTGGGTTCCACAAATTCCTTCATGTAACTCTTACAAATCTTTCCGGGATTCCATAGAAGTGAGACATCGTAGAAGTGTTCCATCTAGACTTTGTCGATATAAAGTAGTTGAGAGGATGGTATACCTAGAGGCTTGGTGGATGAGGAATTTTCTCTGGTTCCTAGACAAGTTGGGAGCTAAGACATTGTTTTGGAGATAGTTATAGACATCTTGGTACCATGGGGATTAAGGACCAACAAGGACACACATTGATTCTGTGATAGATGCCTGAGGTGATGGCACCAAGAGTTTCTCCACTAGAAACTAGAATTTGGTTTCATTACCTGGCATATTAATCAATGATGCTATGGTAGCCATCGCATCAGCAGCTTTGTTCTGTGCTCTTGGGACTTTCTCAAAGAGAATGTAATGGAACTTGGTGCACAATCTTTCCATCTGTGCTTTGTATGGTATGAGCTTCTCATCTTTGGTCATATAATCATTGTTGACTTTAATAATGACCAACTACAAATTGCCAAAGACTTTAAGGTTCTTGATTCTCCATTGAATTTCTATCTTTAGATCGATGACAAGTGCTTCATATTCTGCTATGTTGTTGGTGCATGGGAAGTTAAGTCTGAAAGACTTTAGAATTATATCATGATCTAAAGTGATAAGCACTATCCCTACCCCCGCACCATGGTTTTTACATGATCCATCAAAATAAAGTTACCATACCTCAATCATCAGTTTTAGTGTCATGATAGATTCATTAGGAAAGTCAGAAATAATAGGCTGGTGGTCTTGAATTGGTGCCTTTGCTAGTTTATCCATGATCACTTGTCCTTTGATGGCCTTTCTATCTATGTACTCAATGTAAAACTCACTTAAGATCATTACCCACTTTGCCAGTCATCCAGTGAGCGCTGCTTTGCTTAGGAGGTACTTTAGAGGATCAATATGTGCGATCAATTTTGTCTGGTGACTCAACATATAATGTCTTATCTTCCAGGAAGTGAAAACAAATGCAAGGCATGACTTCTCAATTGGCATATATTTTAGCTCATATCCAATCAAAGTCCTACTTAGATAGTAGATGGTCCCCTCTTTTCCTGCATCATCACACTGTGCCAAGAGTACACCTAATGCCGATTCTGTCACTGAGATATATAGAAGCAATGGTCTACCTTATACTGGTGGTACCAATATAGGAGACTTAAGAAGGTAGTCTTTGAATATCTAAAATTCCTATTTGCATTTCTCTATTCATACGAATTTGATGTCTTTATGCAATAGATGTTGGAATGGGTGCCACTTGTCTGCTAGTTGAGCGATGAAGCATCTGATCGATTGGAGCCTTCCTTGTAACCCTCTTAGTTGTCTCAGGTTTGATGGTGGAGGCATGTCCAATATTGCTTTGAACTTTGCTAGATCCACTTCGATTCCTCTATGTGATACTATGAACCCCAGTAATTTTCCTGCTGTGACACTGAATGCACACTTCTTTGGGTTTAGACATATTTTGAATTCCTGCATTCTATCAAAGATGGGTCCCAAAACCTGTAGATGATCCTTTCAAAGTATTGACTTGGCTAGTATGTCATCCACATAATCTTCCATTGTCTTGTGGATGAGATCATGAAATATAGTTTTCATATCCCTTTGATATGTCGCTCTATAATTCTTTAGACCAAACGACATGACATTCCAACAATATGTTCCCCAAAGACATGTGAAAGCTATTTTGTGTTGGTCCTCTGGTGCGATCCTTATTTGATTGTAACCTGAAAAGCCATCCATGAGTGATAGCATTTGATTTCTAGCCATTAGATCTACTATCATATCAATGTTTGGTAAAGGAAAGTCATCCTTGGGACATGCTATGTTGAGATCCCTGAAGTCTATGCATATCTATATCTGACCACTATGCTTTGTAACTAGTACCAAATTAGATAGCTAGTCCACATATGGTATAGGTATGATGAATTTAGCATCCAGGAGATTTTTCAATTCTACCTTGACTAGCAATGCAATGTGGGGATGCATCTTTCTCATCTTCTGCTTGAAAGGTTTGGTGTTGGGTAGCAATGGGAGATGTTGTAGTACTAGCTCTGGATCTAACCTTGGCATATCCAAGTAGGACCATGCAAAATTGATCATTCTTGCCTTGAAGAAACTGATGAACTGTTCTCTCTCCTCAGGGGTGAGTAATTTCACCAAGTATATGTTCTTTGGGTTCTTATCATCTCCCAAGTTGACTTCCTTTGTTTCTTTTGCTAGTAGTGCTGATCTCTCCTCTATCAAGGGGAGGAGTTCCTTCTTTCCATCTTCTAGAGCCTTAGTGAGGTTTTCGCTAGAAGATACATCTTCTTTTAGTTTTTTATCATTCTTTTGTTCTTTTTTCTTTTGTGGACTCAAAAGAGGAGCTTCCTCCCTGAAGTATGCTACTTTGTCTAGGTTGATGGAGAATCATTCCTTGTGATCTCCTGACAGAATGCCTTCCCTCAATCCCATGGAATGAGCTATCACCTAGTCATTCTCGAAGACATCTAGATCAGGTGGTCCTTGTTGATCCCACTCTATAAGCTCAGGGTGTACAAGACAAACACTTTCACAACTATTTGGATTTGGTTGACTGAAAGGGACTGCTGATATGGTGCCTACAAAATTGGACTATGATGTGGACGCACCACTTGAGGTCTAATAAATGACATGTTTGTCTATGCAGGGTTGTTGGGTAATGGTCAGTTGGTGAAATAGGTCTGCTAGATTTATGATAATGTCTGACCGAGGGGAATAATATGGGATTAATGGTTCAGAGTCATGAAGGGATATCCACTCATACTCATGGGATTCAGTCTCAATAGAATGCTTGTCTGATGTCTCACTTCCTTGGTTATCATTGATTTCTATGTGTAGGTTTATTAGGGATTGTGTGGTTCCCTCTTTGGTGGGCAACAACTGTGCTAATATGTCGCTTATTAAGACATGCTTTGTGTTGTGCCCCTCATGCATCTCAGCTATTTTCTCATGATTAACTTGAAAATCTTGGATTATAGGACTGGTGCTTTGTTGTCCATAGCCCAAACCTCTCATGTTTCTCTGGGTTGGTGGGAGAGGAAATTCAAATATGCCTTTTTGCTTTGCCCCCAGCCCAGCTGTACCATCATACCCAAATCTTTGTATCATTGTGTAACCATTACCATTGTTTGACAAGGGTAGTGGTTGTTGGATTGTCTCAGGGGTATCTTGGTATAACCAAATATTGATGTCTTGTTCAAAATGATTTTCTTCCGCTATGTCTCCCCATCAGACAAAGGTTGTGGGTAGACATCTGAATAGAACAGGCTGTGGAGTTTCTGTTGCAATAACAAGTTGTGGCATGCCATGATTTCTTGGGATTTGAGGCATGTGCATGATGGTAAAGGCCTATTCATATCTGTATTCACCACAACCCTTGTCCATGATGGATATCTTGCCTACTTTCTGTGTGATATCTTTAATATTTGAATCCAAAGAGGAGGGAATACTTGCATCTTGTTTAATGAATATATTTCCTATTTCCCCTATGACATCCTTGGGATTTGAATCTAAAGAGGATGGGATGCTTGCATCTTGGTTTGATGGTACCTGGTTATCAGTGCTGATTTGGACCGCATTACAATATTGGAAGGGATTGGGATCTCCCTCTTTGATGATCTCCTCTCCTTGGTGTGGGAACTTGATGCATTGATGGTATGTCAAAGGTACAACTTGAATTTCATGTATCCAAGGTCTCCCTAGTAGCATGTTGTATCCCAACTCAAGGTCTAAGATTTGGTAGGGAGTGTTTTTTACCTTAGGACCAATACAAATAGGTAGAATGATAATACCTTTAGAGAACCTTTCCTCTTCATCATAAGCTCTAATGTTTATCCTCCTTGTGACATCAATGATTGATTTTGAATAGCCTAGTTACTTGATTAACTTTGGAGTACAAATGTTTAACACAGCTCCACCATCAAAAGGGACCCTACGGATAGTACTTTTGTGGACCTAGACTAGTAAGTGCAGAGGATCATTATGCAGGGGTTTATGCGGTGGCACACCATGATCTATGAATGTGGCATGTTTGTTAGCTTCTATATGGTTGACCATCATTTGGAAGCTCTTGGGTGTTATGTCCCTTGGGACAACTGCATTCTGAAGGGCTTGGTCAAGTGCTAGTTTATGCTGCGAAGATATGCGCAATAGGTCAAACATGGAGATCTGGGTAGGTGTGCACTTTAGTTGGTCCACTATGCTTGTTTGTGGATTCGAGTTTGCTATAGGATTGGCCGATGTAGTAGTTGAGGATGGTACTCCTTGCAAGATGACTCTGGCATGACACATTGTTACAACATAATTATTACCTTGGTCTTTGATAGTGAGTGTAGTCACATGGCTATCTAAAGGATTGAGGCAATTGATGACATTATCACTGTTGGCATATGTATAGTTAACTTGTTTTGTTTTTCCACTAGACCTGGAGTATTTTCCCTTGTTGTAATCATGAAAGGTATCATTGAATATAGTGTGATCAGTTGTGCCTTTGGTTTGGGTATTCGTCACATCGATGACCCCTATGTTAATTAGATCTTGGATAGCGTGTTTCAATCAGTAATAGTTAGCCATTCTATGCCCTTTCACCCGATGAAACTCACAAAAATCTTTGTCATTATACCACCTTAGTTTGTTTTCATCTTGTTCAAAGTCTCTGATTTCTGGGAGAGTGATAGTGTTTGATTGTTCAACTTGCATAAAACCGATTCTATCGGCTCTCCCAATGGTGTGAAATCTCATTGCTAGAATTGAAACCGTGGTTTGCATTGATTCTGTTGTTGAATATTTGACACAGTGGCCGCTTGTCCAAGTGGAGGTTGGTTTTGGGTGTATTCTTGTCTAGTGGGCCCTATGGGTTTTTGGTTTTCCATAGGTGCGCCTTGCAGTGACACCTTGGGTTGTGCATAGTTGACTGTCTTCACATCAATGACACCATCGCTAGTGACATTTTTGTTTTTGTTCCACCACTTAGCTTTGTCCATTGCATTTTTGTTCATATTCATTTGTGTGGGATCTGCAAGGATTCCTTGTTTGACTAAGTTCTTCTCACAATGAACTCCTCTTTCGATCAGTTGTGTAAAGTTAAGAGATAACTGTAACTCTATTGTGAATGACATGTCTGGAATTAGATTTTCAAGGAACATAACTATTAAGTCTTGTTCAGGCACATCATATGTTATGCGGTTTGTTATATCCCTCATCTCTATAGGAATTTCACAAAAGACTCTCCATCCTTCTGTTTAATGTCGCAAAGGTCCATGATGCTAACCTTGCGCTTGATGTTATGATGGAAGTGAGTTATGAACTTTTTAGCCAATTCTCCCCAAGAATGAATGCTATGAGGTAGATGTGAGAACCATTCCATTGCTGGTTTGGCCAAGCTTTGTGGGAACAATTGCATTAGATATGTCTCGTCATGGGCGACTTCGATGCAACTAGCAAAAAACTCTTGGATATGTTCAATAGGGTTGGTACTGCCCCTATATTTGTTGAATTTTGGTACCGAGAAGTGATTTGGGAATGGAGACATGTGAAGAGAATGGTCAAAGGGGTATGGGTATAAATCCTCTGTGGTATAGGATTTAGTTTGCCCCTGATTTTTCATATCTATCATTTGGGTTTGAAGGATTTGCATTTGTTGCATTAACATGTTCATTTGATATTGAGGCTGGTGTGTGTGGACATTCCTTTGTGTTGTGGTGGGTATGAGGTTGTGCCTCTGTGTCCCTTGAGTAGGAACATAGGATTTCATCCTAGGGACTTGATATTGATTCCCCACTGACTGATTTATAACTGGAGGGACATGAGTAACCCATGGTGGGTTTTGATGCATTTGCTGTTGTGATTGAAACTAGGGTTGATACTGCTAGGGTTGGTATTTCTACTCCTGAGGTTAGGTTTGAAATTGGGGTTGATGTTGCTGAGGTTGGAATTGAGGCAATTGAAGCTGGGGTTGCTATTGCGGGGGTTGAAACTGAGGTAACTGAAGCTGGGGTTACTGTTGCGGGGGTTGAAAATTAGGCAACTGAAGCTAGGGTTGCTGTTGCGGAGGTTGGATTGGTGTCAGAATGGGAAAAGGTGTAGCCTTGGGTGGGCCTTGACTATAAGTCATTCCTGCAGAGATAGATCCCTGTGGGCATGAGGTGTTGATCCCAAGAATAGTGTGAATTGACTGCAGTAGCAGCATAGTTTTAGAATAGTTGGTGTTTGGTAGGATGGAAGGCATATCATGAGAACTTGATTGTCCTAGCCATGAGACCAAAGGTGGAGGCATACTAGTGACCATGGGTGCACTTAGTTGTGAGCCTATCATGCCTTGAGTAGATGATGTGCTGGCGTGGGTTGGGTCATTGGTTTGATTGGATATAGTCTATATCAATGTGGGTAAGACCAATGGTGGAAATTTTGGAGACACAATAGGTACCATCTTAGGAGTTTGAGTAGTGTTTTGACCTGCGAGGGTTTTTGGGACATATAGTCAATACACTGAATTCAGCAGGGAGTTTGACTCCCTTATTTATTAGCATGGCTAAGTAAAATTCAGGGTTCCTCTCTACAACAATGTCAACTACTTTGGTGGAGTAAGAATCTTGTTCCACATCTTCAAGTTCTTCTTTTGTGATATCTTGGAAAAAGGCTGCCCCACGGGGCTATTCAATAAATACAGTAGAACTAGTGTTCAATAAGGGATCATTCTCTTGCTCTATTTCCCAAGCAGGGAAACAGTTGATATATGACTCATCAGGTTGAGTTCAAGCCTTAGACCTTGTGTAAGGTCCTCTATGAGGTGTTTGAGACATAGTGTGGTCCAGGTTTTGTACCTAAAACAAGTGATATAAAGCAAACAAAGAAGAAGATCCTTTTTGAGGAAGTCTGAGTTATGTTTTGGACAAGGGTAATTCTAAGGATAGATTTTGATATAACTTGATCTCAAAGTGGTGATGATAAAAAGATCAGATTTGCCAACCTTTTTCTTGGATAAAGTCACTTTGATAAAGATGATGATGTTTGATATGATGAGATCAAGGTATTTCGAGTCTAACCTTTTGAACTAACAATGTTTTTGATAATAATTGTGCTTTACAAAGAAAGGGTAATCTTTAATGTTTAGAGATTCACACAATGTTCACACAAGGTCTTAGGTCAAAACAGGAATATTGTATATCTGGTCAATTGCGGTGCAATTTCACCAATTGCAGTAAAATAACTGGTCAATTGCGGTAATAAACATAATGATTGCGGCAATAAACAAGTTAACAACGGAAAACTTCCTTCAATTGTGGCACCATGTGGGCAATTGTGGTAAATGAGGAACAGTCTAAAAAAGACTAGAGGATAAGTATCACTGCTTGATAATTTTGAATTTTTTAGAACAATGCTTCTGATTTGCAAGACAGTTGACATTGACAACCCTAGACTTTAACATGTTTGACATGTTTTGACAGTTTGGATGTTTTGCTTTGCATTTTCAGAAACTGATCAAAGGAACAAGCATAATAGACACTGTGTTTTGAGAAATGAAGACTGAAATTATGTATGTTCTACAACTTTTTCAAGTTGCAAGGTTATCACGAGGTCTCAACAATGAACAATTAGATTAATGTAGGTCAATGGCTTCAAAATACAATGTTATAGGCCCAATGCTTGAATGTCCGTTAGCTCACACAACAATTGTCACACTACTAGGAAATGAAGGTCCACGATGTAGGTGCCCATGTTTTTGCCATTTCCAGGTATTGTTGCTATGAAGTGAAGATCTCTTTCACTACACAAATACCATGGGCCACATATGTTGGGAATCTTGGGGGGAAATTCTGCAACCCCTTGCACTATAATAAGGTATTTGTTTAGAGGTAAAATGGGTTGGCCTCTAATTAATCAAGGTTGTAGTAAGGGTATGTGGTGTCTCTGCAATCAGTTTGTACATGCGTGCCTCACTTAAGAGCCTAGTTGACCATGCTGGCTCCTTAAGGATATTCACCCGATCCAGACTATTATCAACACACCTCACCTGAGCTTGGCTAGATAAGACAGAACTTTGGTTCGTGCCTTGTTTATATACCAATCGGAAGGATTACCGGTTTAAGGTCGTCCTAAAAAGGAAGAAGCGCATTCCCCGGACAGGCATTTCTTAAAAATGTAAAAGTTTGTAATCTAACAGTTTGTGCAAGTACACCCAAAACTCAAGACACAAGGTAAATCGATTAAGCTCCAAAGTTTAAAGTGTGAACTAAGATACACCACCATACAAGCACCAATGTTCAATTTTAACCCCAAAAGTAGGTGTTGATTTCTTGTTCAATTTTAATGCACCAAATTGAGAGATTTTTTTCCTTTGTTCAGTTTTAATCCTCACGTCAATTTTATGCCCAAATCCAAAATATCAGGTGTGATATAATTTGCAAGCATTGTTCTTTTTAAACCCAAATCAACAAATGAATTCCTTTTAGTTTGCTTTGTTTAAACAGGTTAGTACCAAAAAAGATTATTTGCAAAATGAGAATATATGTAACTTTGAAATAACGAATGGTGCTTACCAAAACTTACCCTTCTCTGTCCTTGGTGATTTTGTCCAATCCTGCATAGAAAATCAAAAATATCAGTTTAGAAACAGATGGGTAGAAGATTTGGGTCTGAAATGCAATTTTTTTCTGTGATTGCGGCAAAGTACTAGCAAGTGTGGTCAATTTTTGTCGATTGTGGTAAAGAACTGGAAACTATGCTGAAATGTTGTTGATTGCGGCATGGATCGAGCAAATGTGGCAAAATATTAACAATTGCGGCACGCATCAAGCAATTGTGGTAAAGTACCAGAAGAAAGAAGACAAAAATGGATAGAATAGTACTGTGAAATCCTGCAATCAATTGTGGTATTAAACGAGTCGATTGCGGCACAGTTTCATCAATTGTGGTAAAATAATAGCAACTGCAAAATAATACAAATGTGGAAGAAAAGTCAAATTTTTAAATTTACGTCTGTACGGCCGTGGTTAATCAATTTGGTTCTTCATATGCAAAAGATATTTGGGCTGTTTGTTCATGTCGGGTTCACCAAAATGTACGCCTTTCTTTCTCATGATCCATGGATTCCCAAGCTTTCCAAAGGTGAGGGTTAGTAGCAAAGGTTTCACAAATAATATAAACCAAATACACAATACTACTAAAATGAATAACAATCAAACGTAATCAATAAAATATAGAAGCAAGAGAAAGGAAAACAAATAAATGTAAACCCCATGATGCTTGAAGATTCTATTGTTTTTCACTACTTTCGAAACACTATTCTTGATGCTCAGTATTGGCGAAGCAGCATCTATGACTTGAGAAGTGTCGAGAATTTGCTAATTGAAATGGGTGTGTGATTGCAAGATGGCTTGAATGCTAGAACCAAACTGATGGAGTAATGGCGCACAAGAGCTTGAAATCCTGGATCCTTCAAATGGTTATGAAGGGCTTATTATATAGGAATTGGTGATGATATGAATAGTTGAGATCAATCCCAGAGATAGGGAGATGAACAGTTGAGATCAAAAGGAATTGGAGAGGTCCTCAGTAAACTCCACCTCTTCATTTGGTAAAGAGGAGATAGAGTTTGGTTGACTGAAGAGCTAGTTATGAGTTACCTTTTTGAAATGAAGAGGTGGGTGAAGTTACCCATGTGGACTAGAGAGATGGGTGGAGTAACCCATGTGATCTGATTAGAGTTATCTCTTTGAAGATAAATGAATATTTAATTCATTTATTTAATTATTATTTTCAACATGTGAGATAATTGAATTCTTTTTGATTAAGAATTGCTTTATTTGATGAAATTAAATTAATTTAATTAGAAGAATTTAATTAGTAAGTTTAAATATTTGGATGTAAACTATAGGAAATTGAGTTTAATTAATTAATTAATGGTAATTAATCAATTAAAGATTAATTAATTAAATAAAATTAATTATTTAATTAATTTTGGGAATTTGATTAGATGATTTGGGGAATTAATTTAGAGGAAAATAGATGATTAATTAATCATTAAAAAACCATTAATTAATAGATGAAAATTAATTTTTTTAATGTAAAGTCGCAAGCCTATCCATTTTAGGGTGTCTACACTAAGAAGGACGGGTTCTTGTGAAACACTATTCATAAAATATGGACCAAAGAACTTGACTCAAAAATTACACACTTGAATTCTGATAGCAATATCATAATTTAACTTCTATGAAAAATATCTCCTACTTATCAAATAAAATATTTCATTGAAACCATCATTCTAATATAGAAATTGAGAGATCGGAAACAATCATAAACAATTAAGATTAAATTCATAGTAAGCATTTTTACTCATTCATCTATAGTAAACATCATTACTTATTCATCTAGTCATTCTATATAGATTTCATAAAAATCACCATTCAATATAGAAATTGAGAAAACCTGAAACAATCAGAAATAAGTAAATTGACACATGATTGCTTATTCATCTGATAATTATATATACATCAGAAGATTACATAGAAATTACATTAAAAAAAAAATGTTAGATGACACATATGCTCAGATCTACCATTAATTTAGAATCAACCAGATTTGTAATAGGGCCTTAGTACACAAAAACATTCTTGGTCCTATGTAATAGCCCTTAGCATAAAAAATTAAAAATAATAATGGGTATAATAATTGGGCCTAGCTCTGAAGCTCATTAAACCATAACAGGGGACTTTATTAACCCTACAACAATCAAAAATTCATAAGACAATCAAGAAACAATCATAAATTCATAAGTATAATCATCAAATAAAAATGGCTGACTATAAGGGAACAACATTAAACAGAAAGTATGAGATTGCACAAATCTGCCATTAGAATCAGAATCAAAATCAAACAATCTATAAAAGGCTCTTACTGCACATTGCGTACATAAAGGATGTAAGATGTATGGAGTCCCCTGGCCCATCAAAAATTGAACATATTACTATCATGTAATAAGTATGTCTGGCCTTGAAGCTCAAACAGGGGACTCTGTAAAATAATCATTCGATCTGGACAGAGGAATTCTAAAATACCAGAAACCAAAGATTCATAAAGTAATCTTTATACACCCCAGCTCTTATCACAATGACCATTTAATAGGGAAAGAAAGAAAATATACAGGAATAACTAGCTAACAATTCCTTATCAGTTCTATTTCTTTGTAGTTGCAGTCTGAATGATACTGAAATGCATAGCTTCTAGACAGTCTCCTGGATTACACATCAATAAAAGAAGCAAAATAAGTTATATCACATCTATTCAAGAATTACACCCATTAAAAAATCAAGCTTTTCTGATTCCCTTTACCTGAAAACCCCAAAAGTTATTTTCATTAAAATAAAACCCCTTTTTAAGAAATCTTTGAAGAATTCCAAAGCTCCTTCCTGATTCATTATATAGGAAAACCCTCAGAGTTATATTTGTCAAAGATTATCAAAACCTAAATCTTTCCAAAACCCCATTTTGGATTACTTTTATCTTTAGATTACTAATTGTGATTTAAAGCATAGATGATTTTTTTTTACATCATTAGGGAAAGGTACGAGTAGAGAGCTAATTTCCTAAACTTAGATTTTAAATCATATATCAAATTTCAATGATTATTCTAGTTGTCTTTCTAGGCTACTTAACTGCTTAAAGCTAATTTTTCAGCTTATGGATATTAATGATGTACTTTGTGGGAGTTATTATACGTGAAAGGGTCAAAAAGTGGTCATTCAAAGTGTTGACCGATACCTACTTGAAGATGGTCCAATAACTGTCCACTCAAAATCATTAGTAATTGTGGAAAAATGTCCTGGTAGTGGTGCACAAATGTCTAGTAGTGGTGCACAAATGAGCCAATCATGAATCAAAACAAGCTAAAATTGATCGACTATTGGTACATGAGTAACTTATTAAGTGAATAGTTATTGGGGATTAACATGACAATAAGTGAGTAGTTATTGGTACCTAATTCACTTTTGGTGTCTTTCCTCTAGATTTGAAAAAGTATTGGAAAAATAAAAAGCAGGTCTACTAGGAGATAGGAACTAGTAGTGGCTATAGCTAACTTTGCGCATTCAATTGAGGTACCAAATGATAGTTAGCTACTTAAAGCTAAGGTTTTGGCTTCTCACCAGCAGTGATGCACTCTACAAAAGGCATTATGTGCATATAGGTCAAAAGGTGACCCCGAAAAAGTGTCGACCAATAGTAGACGCTAATAATCCTGGATAGTAGTTCATTTCAAATGCAATAAAATTAAAAAAAAAAACAATTTTGGAATTAAAAAGTACCTAATTGCAAGTGCTTAAGTGTATGGGCTCATTCACATGTTTCATGTTTGTGTTAAGAATGGGGGCCACTAAATCCCCTGTGGCCCCTTCCCATCTCATCATGGGCCACTACATGCCCATTTTGAGATGAATGTCTGAGCAATTGGGAACCCTAAAAACCAATGTTTTAAAACATTTTTTGTCCTTTTACCATATGCATTTCAATCCTACTCTGCAAGGTATTTGACTCCACTCGAAAACCATTTGGACTTGGCTCTACAACCTCTAGGTAACGTTGTGCCCTTCAAGAATGCTTTATTTCTTGTATGTATAGTGTCTAGTTGCCTTCTATTTCCTTGAAATGATTATTATTTTCCAACTATTGTTGACGATTTTGGTTTGCAGTCAAATGATTTTCCGTATGCATAAAGGGTTACCATAAAATGATGAAGTTTTCTTCTACGTTCATTCATTTTGGTATTTATTGTCATCATTTATTCAAGTGGCTTCCATTTCCTTCAAACGTTTAATATTTTGCAAATGTCCTCATGATGTTTTGGTTTGCTATTCGATGATTATCCATATGCATAAAAGGTTACATTAAAATGATGAATTTTGCTTCCGCGTTCATGCATTTTGGTATCTTTTTTCATTATTTTTTCATATGGCTTCCATTTCATTGGAATATTGATTATTTTGCAAACATCGTCGAGGGTTTCAGTTTGTTGTTCAATGATTATCTGAATGCATAAAGGGTCACAATAAAATGATGAAGTTTGTAGGGTTTGGGTTTTCTATTAAATGATTATCCATATGCATAAAGGGTTACGCTATAATATATTGTTAATTTACTGTTATATATCAAGTTTATGTAATCTTAGGGTCTAAATTTATAGTGTCTATAGGCATTTGCATCAATTATGTTATGGAGGGTTTGATTTTGCTGTTAAATGATTATCACTATCCATAAAGGGTTGCAATTAAATGATGAATTCAACTTCTATGTTGGTGCATTTTGGTTTCTTTTGTCATCATTTTTTCAAATGACATCTATTTCATAAAAATGTATACATGCCTATACCTACATATGCATACACATGTATTTTGTATACAGAACAACATAATGATGAAAATGTAGCCATGTATACTACATACATACATATGTATATGCATGTAGCCATGTATACTGCATAGATACATACATGACTATAAATGTAGCCATGTATATTGTGTTGATGGGGTTTTGCTGACCGGGTCCACCAACAGTCATAAGTTGTCACCGGGTTTCGGGGAAACCATCCAAATTTTCCTGTAAAGGTTGTCCAGGAGAATAAATTCTCTGGGCCTTCAAGCACCTGGGTGTCGGGTCACGACGGTGTGGGGGTCGGTTGGGAGAAGTGACTATTTTCGAGGGGGATAGCTAGTTTCTTCAACTCATTTCTTCCGGAGATTCAATATGGTAAGGTTTCCCAGAGCATCCTGTACTTAGAAAATAAAATGAAAAAGATTCTGCAGGGTTAGAAGTATTTCATCTAACTATAGTCATGCTGAAATGTCCAGAACATCAATAATACTCTGGTAGAATACACTAAATACCGAAGAAATACATAACCATCAGCTAGCATTCTATCAGTAGTGGGAGTAAAGAGTTCGTTAATCTACTTTAACATACCATAGTAAAAGACATAAAGAACATTAAAACACAAAATACCATTAACTCAGAAGCAGGAATGCCAACAACATCATTTCCAAGAATTCTTCCTTCTTCATTAATATTTAGTCCAGCAAGCACTGGTGCGTGATACAATGGTGGCTCCAGGGGAGCATCTAACTATCAAGAATAGAACAATGGAGCACTGAGATCTGCAACTTGAAAAAGAGAAATCACTTTGCTATTGCTATGGACAAAAAAATCATCAATTTCGCCAACCCTTAGAAATGGGCCGGTCTTCCTATTTATACAACTCTTTTCTAACTCTAACCCTATTTACATCATGTTTCAATAAAATACAATATTTGAGGGCCGGTACTACCTGCGCCACCCTACAAAAGACCTGGAGATGAAATAGGTCTGCCATGTCAGAAGAATAAGACAAGGATATACATTAGAAGAATCGGTCTTGAGAAGAGAGCCAGAGAGGAGAAAGAAGAAAGTAGGTCCCCCAGGGACCGAGGCTACATGCCTCTTAAATGGAAAATGCGACACCCTATCTCCAATGTGCCAGGTGTACCTCTAAGAGGTGCCTTGAGGAGACCACCTTGTTAGAAAACTAACTACCAAGCTGACGCCTCTTGATGTGGCCAACTACCTTCTGACAGTCTTTATTATCCACCTCTAAAAGTGGTCGGTCGGCCTCGGGGACCGGGACACGAATCACTTTAAAGAATACAAAATTTTAGATCTGGGACTCTAGGATCCGAGAACTTATGCCCCAAAAATAATAAATAATACTCAATGTGAGTTTTTCCCGGCCTCCGGAGAAAGCTCAAGGTTGTTTATTATCATTGAAGGCCTGAAGGAGGCGGGAAATGCCATCTTCATCTATCTCTTTCAGGCTAGCCCTTCTGTGTCTAGCTACTTCGACCTGATCCCCCAGGTCTAGAACATTTTCTTTGAATTCATCTGCCCTCCTTGCCGCATCATGACCCTTAAGTATCATGTTGGTTAATTTTACCATCCGGGCCCCATCCATCCCCTCTAGGGATTGATACCGGGATGCCATTATTTCATCAAAACTCTCCAAAACTGAATCTTTGGGGGTATATCTATCTGTACTAAGGGGATCAGCCCCGGAAGCATTTATTACAAAAGACTTGTATAAATTGGAAGAATATTTTACTGTGTTTACCTTTTCTTGCAAGTACTCTACCAGTTGCTTGGTTACCTCCAATGTGAGGTCCAGTCTGGAGTGTTGAGTTCTTATGAAATCAAATGATTCCTCACCCATAATTCTAGATTCGGAAATTATGTCCTCTCCCAAGGTGAGGAGATCTTCGAGCTCCACCTTCCATGCTTGGTATTTTTCAGCGTCACTCTCCCACTGTTCAATAAGTGTTTCTGCCTAGTGAATAACTTGCTAGGCTGTGTATAAGTCCGGGAGAGTGGACGCTAGGAAATGTCGGGTGTTTCCTATCTATAGGGCGACCCATTCATCTACTGCCTGGGCCTTCTTTTTCATTACCCGCAAGGAGTCTATGTCCCTCTATAGTAATTCTTCTGAGGTAGAGGTCTCCGGAGGAGCGGCATTAACAGGTCAGGCCAGCTCGGTAAGCAACCCCATAAGGTTTGCATTCTTCTCTTTCTCAGCTTTGAGCCTCTGGGCCTCCTTTTCATATCGGGCTTCCACTGCCCTTGCTGCCTCCTTAAGCAAGTCTACCTCGCCTTGCTTTCCTTTTTTTCTTAGGGACACCTCTACAATACTGTAATCTGCGGGATCTGTAATTGCTTCATTGGCCTCTAGGGGAGGTGTTGCCACCACGGCAACAGTTTCTCCGCCTGGCCCAGTTCGCAAAGTGTGAACTGTCCAGGCTTTCTTCACCTTCGACAGGGCCTGAACTTGGGCCATCATTTTTGCCAAGGAGAGAGGAATCACTGGAGCGGACTGAGCTTTCCTCTTCCTACTTTCTATCAACCAATGAGGTGGGAGAGGTGGCCTTCCTGCCAAAATTTGTTCTCCTGATTCTTTCCCAGTGTCCGGTGGCTATTGTTCCTCTTCAACGTGGACTTCATCTGTCCCTCCCCCTGCCTTAACCTCTGCAGAAACATCCTTTTCAATTTACATCTCCTCAGCCTGGTCCTGCATGTTTATTGTTGGGTCCAGACCCTGGTAGGCTTCTTTAGGGATGTCTTCTTCGAGCTGCTTTTCTTGCTCTTCTTGGTCTTCTTCTGTCGGGGCCTCTTCTTCTGTTGGCACTTCTTTTGGCAGTATGGGAGGTGTTAGGCCAAGATTTAAAGTTTGAGCCGCTGTGATCACCTGCCCAAAAGAGGATCAAAGTGCTGCCAGGGCTGCCAGCGATGGGAAGGAAGGAGGATGAATTGGTCCGGCCATGAGTGGGGGAGTGGCAAGCCTCATTATTAACTGCTCCCTCATCTGTTGGGAGGCTGCCACATATTGCTTGATCTATTCCTATATAGGGACTTATTGTGCGGAGGGTGTTGTAGCTATCTTTTTTCCCTTGTCTGCGCCCTGCGAAGAAGTCCCAGCCCCCGGGGTTAATCTTGGTACCGACTTTGGCGCTAGTTGGGGAGCTTGATGTATACTCCTGGGGCACACCTTTTTGAAATAGGCGTGACTTCGCTTGACCACTTCCCAAGTGAATTCCTTAATCATGGGCCCCTCCTGGGTAGCCCGATCTATTCCCGGTAGGGCCATTTTATCGATCCCCTTTTCTTTGTACTAGGGATCTATGGTGGGGGCGATGTTAGAGAAGCCTGAAGGGAATCTCTAGAGCTTTAGTTCTAGCATCATTCTAGCTATCATTCTGACATAGTTCCTGCTCTGTACATCCACATCATCCTAGCAATCAGCCCAAAATTCCTCCATGTGTATCTGATGGGGCTCTGAAGCCCGAGGCAATGCTGTTGCAATTTTCCCATGCGAATCAAAGTTCTTCCATGCCAAATAGAATTCCTGCAAGTTATAACTTTTCAGCTCATTGTCTGCCTCTTTTGTGGCGGCTAGACTGTAGGTGTAGTTCCCACAGATGATCGGGAATGGGACGTTGGGGACCTTCTTGAGGGCTAAAAAGGTGTGCAACTCCATTATTTGCCGACAATATTCCAGCAACACGATCTTGTCCCCACAATGCTTGGGCAACAAGTAGGGTTTCTCGGAGAAGCTGGCGACCCTAATGTATGTATGTTTCTAGAATTGGATATAGTAGTGTCCATAACTACTGACTAACTTCATCGCCTCAGTGGACAGGCGGTATCCAGCGTCCCAGGTGGGTGTAAGCAAATTATAGTAAACGAATGAATCATTTACTCGGCAGAAATTAAGGAAGCTGGACTCCCATTGAATTTGTGGGAAATGGTCCCACGGTGCCTTTTGTTCTAGGCCAATCCTGAGCACACCATTTGTAAGTAGGTCATTGGAGTGGGGCCTCTGTTGTGCTAGGGCCCAGAAAATGTAAGAAGATATATAGAGCTTCTTCTTCCTATTCACCTGGAGGAACTGGGAGTCGATGTGATTAGAGATTATTGTCACCCAGTCAAAGAATTCTCCCTTGGTAGAGATGCTAAGGAGGAAATAAGACATCCATTTGGCAAACTCCTAGGCGGAGGGTTGCCCAAAGACCCAGGACAATGCTATCATCCCCATCTGGATGCTCTCCTTGAATTCAAAGTAGGGGATTTGTATCTTCATTCTCTTTGGGTCCCTCTTCAGGGCCTTGAGCCAGTGGGTATTCATGTACACCCAGGCAGCATCCTCCAGTTGAGTAAACTATTCCAAAGCATCAGCCCTTGTAACTACTATGGCTCTGTCAAATTATGGGATTCCTAATCCCACCCAGAATGTGTCTGGGTCAAGGGATACCAGAGGAATGAGGTATCCTATAGGTTCTATAGCTGCAAGCATAACGGCCCGAATAGAGGACTTGTAGTTGGCTACTAGTGTCAGGATAAGCTCTGGAGACTGCACGGAGCACGGGAAGCAAGCTGCCCCGAGGATCCCAAAACCTCTGACAATGATCGCTAATTGATCCCCAGCTTGTCACTAGATGTGCATTACTTTTACCAAGGCTTGCATCTCTGCCCATGTTCTGACGCTGGTGTCGGTTATAAGTTTAACCTTGGACTCAATCTTTGAGGCCGTAATGATATTTTTCTGCACGAACTTCATGGTGAGGGGCAATTTCTCCAGGGCCCTCTCCATCTTAGATTTTATGGCTGCCCTAGTTTCTGTCACTGTTGGCAGTTTTGAACTTTCAAGAGGAGACGATGCGGACACTTCAGACATGTTTGGAAGATGAAGTCTGGGAACCTGCAAGGCAAAGTGACTGTCAGAATATTTTTAGCAAAATAAAATAGTTACTCCGGGGGCCGGAGATCTTACCACCGTGACGTTTGCTTTCCTGAAAAGTTAGTATCATGTAAGGGTAACCAAAAAGAAAAACACATCACAAACTTAGGATCTTCATCATACATCCGGGTCTGAGAAATTTCATCACACTTGGCAAAGACACAGGATGGATGGTGGTAAAAGGCCCAAAGTCTGGAGAAATTACTGTTAGCAAGGATGTATAAAAAGGCAAGTTGTCAAGCCCATGTGGGCGCCATGTGCATGGGTATTAAATGGATGTGATGGCGATGACGTCGGAGCTAACTATCCAAACGCGCAAAAAGGGAAAGCCACTTGGCTGGAATTAATTGCACGCATAGGAAATAAATGTGGTTCTGACAGACCTCAAGGAGGGGAGAGAAAACCGCCTGTTTGAAACTGGCCGTGAGCCAAGTTTCAAACAGGTGGTTTTCTGCCTCCAAGCGAGTTTGAAGGTGAAAACTAGAAGCAAAGGTGACTCGATTAGCTAGTCAAGTCACTCAGAAGGATATACATAGAGCTAAAGGGATATATACATAGAATCGGGGAGATATATAGGGGTTATACATAGCTATGTATATATACACATGATTATACAACATGAGATGACATCCGCGGGAAAACCAGACAAGGCAGACACAAATATATACAGCTATTTACACTCTTTACACCATTTACGCTATTTATAGAAAGACAACTTCTGCACAGAGGGTGGACAACCCTCTAGCAGAGCTGACCCACTAATAGGCGGAAAAACCAGAAGAAAAAAGACCAGATGAAATGGGAAACAAAACAAAGCGAGACGAGCCAAAACCAGACAAAACCAAAGAAAAGCCAAAGAGCGGAAGCAAAATAGAGAGGAGGGAAAGCGGAAACACCAACCTGAGAATGCAAAAAGTGGAGGAAAGGGAAGGGTTACCGAGGGATATTTGTAACCGCTCGAGCTATCAATCAGTCAGAAGCACCACTACGAAGCACTTGCACTTGCCTAAGAACAACTGAAAAATGTTAAGCACTAATTACCATAAACTCTCTGCAAATGCTCTGTTAATCGCTTTGAAATCACTCTTTAATTTGTTCTAAGTGCTCAAAGGTTTTAATTGTGGCAAATATGAAAGTGACAAATAGACCTATTTATACCTGTGATTAAAAATAATCCTCCTCTTTTCGGTGATCTCTGGATAAGCAAAACCTCCGGACTCCGGGCCCGGGGATTCTTCATGATGATATCTTTGAGGACATCATGGCGAAGAATCCCTGAGTCTAGAATCTGGTTCCCTCCAAAAGACAACCTCCGGGACCAGATTCCCAGAGGCAGAAACCAAACAACAAACAAAACAACCCACTGGGGAGGAAAGCCCCGGAGAAAGAAAACAAAAGGAAAGAAAGGCAAGACAAAGCCGCAAGCAAAAGAAAACAAAAAGAAAAAAGGGGGACCCAACATTTTGCACACAAAATGTAGGGACGGGGATGCAGGGCATAACAAATGGTGACTATCTGGGACAAATGCCTTAGCACGTTTGAGAACTACAGAATCTCTGGTTAGCAAAACTGGAACAAGTCGCTTCCCAGAGCGCCTGACAGACCAAGAGCAACATGCTTGAGAGAATCCAACCACACAGGAGTTAGTCTATAGTCCTTCATCAGTGGTGTCGTGTGTACTTTGGAAGGAAATCAAGCCGATGACCATGGGGAGAAATAGAGAAGAGGTACTAATCACATCGAACCAATCATCCATTCGCTCGTTTCTCCTGAAGCCTGGAGTTTTATCCCGCTTTTTCTCTTTTGTTATTTAGTTTGTTTTTGGGTGAAGGAAGGCGGTACTTCTTTCACCATTAAGCTTGAGCTTAGCTAAATTTAATGGCAGTACTTCTTTCACCTATCCACCTATACTTTAAATATTTTGAAGAGAGGATAAAGCTCTGGACCTGGGGAAAATTTCTTTAGATTTTCAGACGTGGGTCAACCAATCAGTACAGTCAATCTACCCCCTGGTGCATTCAATTACTTGTTCCTTATATTATTTGTGTTTACTGATTGCCAGACTCCTGGAGAAAACACCCAAAGGAGATTTCTCAAGATGTGCCATAACCCGTAAAACAACCCCAGAGACCGAGCCAATTCCATCATGCTAAAGATAGATTCTATAGTTCACCATGTTGTAGACATTACACCGGAGGCCGGAGTTATGCGAAGCATTCCCATTCCTGCAAGGCGAAACAAAACACTGGGACCGGAAGAAAACCAAAAATGAAAACAAAACAGCAAAAGAGGACTGCCCCGGAGGACAGCCAGCAAGGCTATTTACAAGGTAGGGCACCTCGTAATGAGACACCCAGAAGAGATATTTACAAGCAGAAGGCTTTACATATAATACAACTTTGGGCAAACTTACCCTACTCGAAGTAGTGTTTGAGAAATTGTCCATTAACGGGCAATGTGACAGGCTCCCCAGTCAGGGTGTTGAGGCGGTAAGTATTTGCCCCGCAGATTTTCGAGATGAGGTATGGTCCAAGCCAGAGCCGTTGGAACTTGGTATGATTTCCTTTCTTCTCCCGGGCCTTGTCCCACAATAGGACCAGATCTGAGATCCGAAAAGCCTTGTATTGGGCTCTTCTATCAAACCATCATTTTACCACTGCTTGATGACACGCGAAATGTTCAAGGGCTGCATCTCGCTGTTCTTCCATTCACACCAAATTCAAGAGTGGAACCTCCACGATGTTGTCCCTATTGCTAAATTCTTGCATAAACTGTAAAACTGGGATTTTTAAGTTGACTGGGAATATAGGGTTCTGACCATAAACCAGGTGGAATGGGGATGTTCCCAGGGCAGCTTTAATATGAATGCGGTCTACCCAGAGGGTGAATTTCAACTTTTGATGCCAATCCCAGGGATTTTGTTCTAATAGATGCTTGATCACTACAAGTAGATTCTTGTTCGTTGATTCAGCAACGTCGTTTCCCTGGGAATAATAGTTGCTGGAGAACTTCAGTGTGATCCTCTGATTGTAGGTCCATTCGAGCAGTTGTGCTGAAGAAAATGCCAGACCATTGTCACATACCAAAGCAAAGGGAATTCCAAACCATGTGATGATGTTTTCTTCCAAGAACTTGATAACTATGTCTGCTGTGTTATTTTTGCAAGGTATAGCTTCAGACCACTGAGTGCAGTAATCAGTAGCAGTTAGAATGTATCATTGGTTGGTAGACAAGTTTGGGTTAATCTCCCCGATGAAGTCAAGTGCCCACTGGGCAAATGGTCTAGCCTCATAGACCGGTTCTAAAGGCATGGCGGGGTTATGCTCACGATGTGCTGCGGTTTGGAAAGTATGGAATTTCCTAACATGAGAGTAAACATCTTTGAATATATAGGGCCAATAGTATCTAGCCTGAAGGATTTGATGGGCAGTGGCATTGGCTGAGCCATGCCCAGTTCCAAACTGTCCATGGAATTCATCAATTATTCTTATAGCTTGGTCTCTGTCAATCCACCAGAGGTAAATTCCCTCATAATTTTTGTGATAAAGCGTGAAATTCTTTATCATGAAGTGGGTGATTTTCATCTGTAGGGCGCGACATATGTGGGGAGGCAACCCCTTCGAGAATTTGTTGTTTAGTAGCAGGTATACCAAATCGGTGTACCACGGATCTTGGGTAATGGACTCCACCATATAGGTCTGAAATTCTATGCGTGGAGTTTCCTTTGCCATTGCCTGACTTAGTCCCTGGCCTCAGACTATTTTCATGGGCTACATTTCTAAGTCATATTCCTGGAGGATGGCCATCCATTTCCCCCATCTCTCACCCAATTCACTCTGCATCAGTAGAGATTTGACGGCCTGGTCTGAAATGATAGCATGTACTTTTCTCCAGAGAATATAGTGCCGAAATTTTTTTACGGCCCGAACTAGGGCAAAGGCCTATTTTTTTAGTGGAAAATACCAGACCTTAGCATTCTTAAAGGGGGAGCTCATGAAAGCTATTGGTCGTTCTTCCCCTTCAACCTTCTGAGTCAACACTGCCGCAGCAGAGTGCGGCGAAGCAAATGAGTAAATGTAAAATGGAAGGGAATAGTCCAGACTAGCCAGAACAGGTGCTTCTGTTATTGTCTGTTTGATTTGGGCAAACACCCGCTTTGCCTCAAGACTCCACTCTATCTTGGTATCCTTCTTCATCATCTTGTTGAGTGGTATAACTATTTCTGTGAATCCTGTGATGAATCGTCGCATGAAGTTGATTTTTCCGAAGAAGAATCACATTTCTTTCTTGCTGCTAGGCATCTGTAAGTTTAGAAATTCTTCAACTCTATCAGGGTCTATGGATATACCCTTCTTAGAGACAATATGCCCAAGCAACTTCCCTTCGGTGACCCAGAATATGCACTTCTTGGGGTTGAGGGATATTCCATATCAGTGGCATCTCTCACAGATCTGAGTGAGGTGGGCGGGATGATCATGCCTGTCCTGGGAAAAGATAGTCAAATCATCCATATAGATGATTATGCACCAATTTATGAGGCCCTTGAACACAATGTCCATGGCCTTTTGAAATATAGCCCCTGCATTGATCAAACCAAAGGGAATTCTTCTATACGTAAACATTCCCCACTTTGTGGTAAACACTATTTTCTCTCTATCTTCGTACTTGACCATGACCTGGTTGTATCCCAAATATCCATCTAGGAAGGACATCATCTGGGATCCATTCACTATCTGCAACACCTCGTCCAATGAGGGAAGAGGGTGATTATATTTTTTGGAGGCCTTGTTCAAATTTTAGAAATCCACGCAAAGGCAGATCTCACCATTCTTCTTCCTGACAGGGACCAGGTTGGCAACCCACGTAGTATGCCAGATTGGGAAGATTATCCAGGCTAACAGCAGGTTTTTCACCTCTTGACGAATCAAAGGCTCTATCAGGGGCTTGACTGGTCTTTGCTTTTTCCGAAAGGGCTTAGCATTAGGCTTCAGAGGAATAGTATGGGTCATGATGGATGTATCATATGTTTTCAAGTCTTCATAACCCCAAGAAATTACGTCGATGTATTCCCAGAGAACCGCGAGAATCTTCTCCTTTTCCTCCGGGGAACAGGAGGTACCAATATGAATGATCTTTTCTTCACCAGGCTGGCTGATGTTAACCTTTTCAAACTTTCCTCCCTCAAAGGAGGATGACACCTTTTCATGGGCTCGAGGGTCTGAGTCAAAGATTTGTTCTAGTGCGACCATCCCCTTAGCTATGGTGTTAGTGGGAAAGTCCATGATCCCATCGTCTTCATCACCCTGCCCAGTATCATCATGGTCTCGTTCCTCCACTATCTGGTCTTCAAAGACACCAACATTTGCCATGAAGGCTAGGATATGTTGATTTTCTTCAAAAACTTGAAAGTGGGTGACATTATCTAGAATGGATGGGGTGGGGACCATCTCAACTGAGAATTTCTAGAGTCGTGAGCTGGCCATTGGCTCAAGTGTGCTGGCAGAAATGCCAAGGGCATCCGGAACATAGTTCCATCGCTGGGGAATGAGGTCAATGCCAAAGGCATTGAAATCTTCGATAAGGCTCCAAGCTCGGTTGCGGTATGCGGCCAGCCTTTTGTCATGACATGTGTATTGACTCTGGACCTGTTTAACAATCAACTCTGAATCACCCAGAGCCCGGAGGCGGGTGATACCTTTCCTTAGTGCGAATAAGAGTCCAAAGACCAAAGCCTTGTACTCTGTGACATTGTTTGTACAGTTAAACTGCAGCCTGTAGAACATGAGGAAGGACTTCCCTCGTGGGTTGATTAACTCTACCCCAGCCCCATAGCCTTGTTTGGATCATGACATGTCAAACTTGAGAGTCCATAAGTCATTATTTGTAATCTGGGGTTGGGGAGGGAGAGTTTTCTTTGGATTATTACTGGGGAACTTGGGGATCCCTTCCTGGACTACCGGTGTGAAAGTAGAATTTTCCTTTGGAGTTTTTTGAATTTGAGATTCCCGGGGAGATGGCACCAAAGGTGTGCATCCCCTAGGGGCACTGGGTCCTGGGGGATCAGTTGCATGTTTCCTGTTCTAGAGGGTATCAAGGTGCCAGTTAGCAATTGAAAGACATGGTCCACACTCGAGCTCTGAATGTTTTTGATAATGCACTCAGCACCAAGTGCCAAATAGGAGTGTGGCAAGGGCTGCTATAGCACCTTGAGAGTTGACTTCAACTCTCATCTTTTCTTCTAAGTCTTGGGCTCTCTGTAGTACGGCGGGATCTTCCCCAGGGATGAAATCAAATGTTAAAATTTCAAAAGGTTTGTACACCCCCACGGAAGTCTCAGAGAAAAAAACTTCGTTGACCCTCCCCACCTCAATAAGGGCCTGTTTCATCTGGGGTTTACTTTCGACCCGGATCTTATTGGATTCTCCTTCCCATGGAAGCCATAAGTGGGTGAAGTCGGTCGAAAAGTATCCATTCAAGGACTTAGACCAGTTCTGACTTAGCAACATCCCATAAGTCTCAGAGATGTCCACCACTTGGATGACAATGATACTGGCTATCCTGGGGTCCTGGATAATATGTATTCGGACATTCTTTAGTTCCCCTACCATTTTCATAGTAGTCTTGTCCAGCTGGATTACTACACCATTAGATGGGGTGGGGTGGAATTTGAGCTTCTGACAGATGGATAAGGGCATGATATTACCCGAAGCTCCATAGTCTACTAGGAAATTGTGTATGTTTTTACCATGGATATTCAGGCCTAGTAAGAAGGGAGGATCCTTGTTATTCCCCTGGAAGATGATTGTATTAGCATCTTTTAAGGAGATGGTCTTGGGTGGGCGGCTAACAGTTTCTAGGTTTCCCAAGAGCTTCAGAAGAGACTTCTTCTGCTCGAGGTAGTTTAGTAAAACCTCCATCAAGGTCATGGAGGTGGTGGTCTGCTCTAATGCCTTTGTGATATCAAATCTTCCTCCTGGGAACTGGTGATTTTCCTCCATGAGATATTTTGCTTGGTTAGAGATAGGACCTTTTGGAGGCGTGGGTTAGTCAGTCGTGTTGTTCCGGGGAGGAGGAGTATCTTTGGTAGGGGGTGCAGGCGTGTAGACTGGTCCTTTACCAACCTGGCTCTGAGTGTTGTATGGAGCCCGCACGTTAGTAAAGGCATTGGCCTCAAAGGGCGGGATAGATTCATTAAAGAATCCCTATAGTTTGGATTCTTCTTCATCTTCTCTGGAGGTTCTGAAGAAGATGGTATCACATGTGAAGGCACTATGGTTTGTTTCTTGGATAGGAGGCTCTAGAGGGACGGTATCATGTGATTGCTGCCTGTCCAGTTGGGAGATCATGATGACCTTCTCTAAAGTGGCACAATTCACCTCATTGTGGGAAACCGTATCATGCAGTCTACACCAGTTAGTCATAGGCTGGAAGTCTGCGACTGGCATAAAATGTGATGGTCCAACGCTATTTTGGTTGGTGTTTTGGTTCGAAGGTGGGCCTCCGGTGTTCATGTTATTATTCTATTGTTGTTGATTGGGCCTAGGCCCATTGTTGAAGTTTCTTCCTCTGGAATTGTTGTTTTGTTGGCTGGAAAAAATGTTTTCCCCTCTGGGAATTTGAATTCTGGGGTACATAGGACCCTGCCTTCAATTGGCCCATGTCCATAGTCAGAGTGGACAACATCCACCGGAGGGATTCAACCTCGGCGGTCTACTAAGTGTTAGCGTCGCAATGGGATGGCTGCGATTGTTGTTGGCTTCTCGGGAAGGTAGCAGGATTAACTGGAGTCGAGGGTGACAATCCTCCAGCCGTAGATGACTAAAAGAAGGGCACTCCAGATGGTTGTGTTTGAGTCTGTTGTGTCTGCTGCGGCTGATTCCAAGGGAAGACTTCCAAACCCGGTGTCATTTGGGTCTGGGTTGGATAAACATAACGTGCTTGCTGATCTATCAAAGGTGGTGGAGGATTCATTGCCATCAAGGGGGTACCTATTGCCAGATTGGGGTTGTATCCCCTGGCATATGTAGTTCCACCAGGGATCATATTAAAAGGTGCGCTCTACCCAATTCCACCCGGGGATTTGTTGAGACCACGGGATAGCTCTAGGGCTAGGTTGTAGACTTTTTCCAAAGTGTCCCAGTCGCCCATGGCGGTTGTTCTCCAAAGGAGAGTGGCAACGAAGGGGTCCATTGTGTTAAGATAGGTCTGTATGGTTACCTCTAGGGATGGAATGAAGGGGCCCGTGCACCACTTCAGGGCACGCTGGAACCTATGGTTGAATGCTATGAGAGGTTCATTAGGTTCCTTCCTAATAGAGATGAACTGGCTATGGGACCAGGCTGGGTCCACATGCATGCGAAAGGTAGCCAGGAAGGCGTCCTCCATGTCCTACCAAGTTTTTATGGAATTGGCATGCAGGTTAAGGTACCAGTTCAACTCGCTTTGTCCTAGGGACAAGGGGAACATACGGGTCACAACATCTTCATGTTGGATCCGGTGTTGATTCATGGCATATTTGTATGCCTGTAAGTGTTCTTCTATAGTCCGTGAGCCTAAGTGCTTGTATCTTGGGTAGATCTTCTCTAGGTGAGAGTGTAAATCATTGGTTGCGCCCAGAAAAGTGCCCATTGGGGACCCAGTGTTTCTGAAATATGCAGCCATTGGGGGAACTATATGTTGGGTAGTTTGGGCACTGGTTCCCAAAATTATCTGAGGAGTTTGGGTATTCGGAGGTATGGTAGACCCCTAGATAATAGTGGCTGGTGTGATTTTCAAGGTCCATTTCTTTCGAGCAGGAGGCTCAAGTTTGACAAACCTTTCAAGATTCGGGGCAGACCTCAGGACTCTTTCAAATTTAGCTAGGGAAAAAGACCCAATCCCACTAAAGGCTTATCTCCTAAAACTATAACTCAGGGAACCTTATGGAGGTGTAAAATTGGAATCTCTAGAAGGGGATGAGTTCATGCCCTCCTTCTAGCGCCAGTTTCTGTTGACAGGGTTTTGCTGACCAGGTCCACCAATAGTCATAAGTTATCATTGGGTTCTGAGGAAACCAGCCAACTCCGCCTGTAAAGGTTGTCCGGGAGAATAAATTCCTCGAGCCTTCAAGCACCTAGATGTCGGGTCACGACGGTGCGGGGCTCGGTTGGGAGAAGTGACTATTTTCGAGGGGGATAGCTGGTTTCTTCAACTCATTTCTTCCAGAGATTCAATATGGTAAGGTTTCCGAGAGCATTCTATACTTAGCAAATAAAATGAAAAGGATCCTGCAGGGTTAGAAGTATTTTATCTAACTATAGTCATGCTGAAATGTCTGAAACATCAATAATACTCTTGTAGACTACACTAAATACCGAAGAAATACATAACCATCAGCTAGCATTCTATCAGTAGCGGGAGTAAAGAGTTCGTTAATCTACTTTAACATACTAGAGTAAAAGATATAAAGAACATTAAAACACAAAATACCATTAAATCAGAAGCAGGAATGCCAACAACATCACTACCAAGAATTCTTCCTTCTTCATTAATATTTAGTCCAGCAAGCACTGGTGCGTGATACAATGGCAGCTCCAGGGGAGCATCTAACTATCAAGAACAAAACAATGGAGCACTGAGCTCTGTAACTTGAAAAAGAGAAATCACTTTGCTATTGCTATGGACAACAAAATCATCAATTTCGCCGACCCTTGGAAATGGGTCGGTTTGTCTATTTATACAAGTCTTTTCTAACCCTAACCCTATTTACATCATGTTTCAATAAAATACAATATCTGGGGGCCGGTACTACCTGCGCCACCCTACAAAAGAATTGGAGATAGAATAGGTCTGGCATGTCAGAAGAATAAGACAAGGATACACATTGGAAGAATCAGTCTCGAGAAGAGAGCCAGAGAGGAGAAAGAAGAAAGTAGGTCCCCCACGGACCGAGGCTACATGCCTCTTAAATGGAAAATGCGGTGCCCTGTCTCCAATGTGCCAGGTGTACCTCTAAGCAGTGCCTTGAGGAAACCACCCTGTCAGAAAACCAACTGCCAAGCTGACGCCTTTTGATGTGGCAAACTACCTTCTAATAGTCTTTATTATCCACCTCTGAAAGTGACCGATCAGCCTCAGGGACCGGGACACGAATCACATTAAAGAATAAAATTTTTTAGATCTGGGACTCCGGGATCTGAGAACTTATGCCCCAAAAAGAATAAAGAATACTCAATGTGAGTTTTCCCCTACCTCTGAAGAAAGCTCAAAGTTGTTTATTATCATTGAAGGCCTGAAGGAGGTAGGAAATGCCATCTTCATCTATCTCTTTCAGGCTAGCCCTTCTGTGTCTGGCTACTTCGACCTATTCCCCTAGGTTTGGAACATTTTCTTTGAATTCATCTACCCTCCTCGCCGCATCATGACCCTTAAGTATCATGTCGGTTAATTTTTCCATCCAGGCCCCATCCATCCCCTCTAGGGATTGATACTGAGATGCCATTATTTCATCAAAACTCCCCAAAACTAAATCTTTTGGGGTATATGTATCTGTACTAAGGGGATCAGCCTTGGAAGCCTTTATTACAAAAGACTTGTATAAATTGGAAGAATATTTTACTGTGTTTACCTTTTCTTGCAAGGACTCTACCAGTTGCTTGGTTACCTCCAATGTGAGGTCCAGTCTGGAGTGCTGAGTCCTTACAAAATCAAATGATTCCTCACCTAGAATTCTAGATTTGTAAATTATGTCCTCTCCCAAGGTGAGGAGCTCTTCGAGCTCCACCTTCCACACTTGGTAGTTTTCAGCATCACTCTCCCACTATTCAATAAGTGTTTCTTCCTGGTGAATAACTTGCCAGCCTGTGTATAAGTCCAGGAGAGTGGACGCCAGGAAACACTGGGTGTTTCCTATGTATAAGGTGACCCATTCATCTACTGCCTGGGCCTTCTTTTTCATTACCTGCAAGGACTCTATATCCCTCTGCGGTAATTCTTCTGAGGTAAAGGTCTCTAGAGGAGCGACATTAATGGGTCAGGCCAGCTTAGTAAGAAACCCCATAAGGTTTGCATTCTTCTCTTTCTCAGCTTTGAGCCTCTGGGCCTCCTTTTCATATCAGGCTTCCACTGCCCTTGCTGCCTCCTTAAGCAAATCTACCTTGCCTTGCTTTCCTCTTTTGCTTAGGGACACCTCTGCAATACTGTAATTTGTGAGATCTGTAGTTGCTTCATTGGCGTCTGGGGGAGGTGTTGCCACCACGACAATGGTTTCTCCACCCGGCCTAGTTTACAAAGTGTGAAATGTCTAGGCTTTCTTTGCCTCCATCGGGGCCTGAACTTGGGCCATCATTTTGGCCAGGGAGAGAGGAATCACCGGAGCGGACTGAGCTTTCCTCTTCCTGCTTTCTATCAGCCACTGAGGTGGCCTTCCTGCCAAAATTTTTTGTCCTAATTCTTTCTCGGTGTCCGGTGGCTGTTGCTTGTCTTCAACGTGGACTTCATCTGTCCCTCCCCCTGCCTCAACCTATGTAGCAATATCGTTTTCAATTTCCATCTCCTCAGCCTGGTCCTGCATGTTTATTGCTGGGTCTAGACCCTAGTAGGCTTCTTTAGGGATGTCTTCTTTGAGCTGCTTTTCCTTCTCTTCTTGGTCATCTTCTGCTGGGGCCTCTTCTTTTGTCGGCACTTCTTTCGGCAGTGGGAGGTGTCAGGCCAAGATTTAAATTTTGAGCCACTGTGATCACCTGCCCAAAAGAGGATCAAAGTGCTGCCAGGGCTGCTAGCGATGGGGAGGAAGGAGGAGGAATTGGTCCAGCCATGAGCAGGGGAGTGGCAAGCCTTGTTATTAACTACTCCCTCATCTGTTGGGAGGCTACCATAGATTTCTTGATCTATTCCTGTATAGGGACTTCTTGCACCTAGGGTGTTGTAGCTATCTTTTTTCCCTTGTCTGCGCCCTGTGAAGAAGTCCTGGCCCCCGGGGTCAATCTTGGTACTAGCTTTGGTGCTGGTTGGGGAGCTTGACGCATACTCCCAGGGCACACCTTTTTGAAATAGGCGTGACTTCACTCGACCACTTCCCGAGTGAAGTCCTCAATCGTGGGCCCCTCCTAGGTGGCCCAATCCATTTCCAATAGGGCCATTTTATCGATCCCCTTTTCTTTGTACTGGGGATCTATGGTGGGGGTGGCGTCAGAGAAACCTGGAGGGAATCTTCAGAGCTTTAGTTTCTACATCATTCTGGCTGTCATTCTGACATAGTGCCTGCTCTACACATCCACATCATCCTAGCAATCAGCCCAAAAGTCCTCCATGTGTATCCGATGGGGCTCTGAAGCCTGGGGTAGTGCTGTTGCAATTTTCCCATGCGAATCAAAGTTCTTCCGCGCCAAATAGAATTCCTGCAAGTTATAATTTTTTAGCTCATTATCTGCCTCTTTTGCAGCGGCCAGGATGTAGATGTAGTTCCCACAGATGATTGGGAATGGGACGTTGGGGACCTTCTTGAGGGCTAAGAAGGTGTGCAACTCTATTATTTGTCGGCAATATTCTAGTAGCACGATCTTGTCCCCACAATGCTTGGGCAACAAGTAGGGTTTCCCAGAGAAGTCGGCGACCCTAATGTATGTGTGCTGCTGGAATTGGATATAGTAGTGTCCATAACTACTGACTAACTTTATTGCCTCAGTGGACAGGCGGTATCCAACATCCTGGGTGGGTGTGAGTAGGTGATAGTAAACGAATGAATCATTTACTTGGCAGAAACTGGGGAAGCTGGCCTCCCATTGAATTTGTGAGAAATGGTCCCATGGTGCCTTTTGTTCTAGACCAATCCCGAGCATGCCATCTGTAAGTAGGCCATTGGAGTGGGGCCTCTGTTGCGCTAGGGCCCAGAAAATGTAAGAAGACATATAGAACTTCTTCTTCCTATTCACCTGGAGGAACTAGGAGTCAACGTGATTAGAGATTATTATCGCCCAGTCGAAGAATTCTCCCTTGGTAGAGATGCCGAGGAGGAAATAATACATCCATTTGGTAAACTCCTTTGTGGAGAGTTGCCCAAAGATCTGAGCCAATGCTATCATCCCCATCTGGATGCTCTCCTTGAATTCAGAGTGGGGGATTTCTATCTTTATTCTCTTTGGGTCCCTCTTCGGGGCCTTGAGCCAGTGGGTATTCATGTACACCCAGACAACATCCTCCAGTTGAGTAAACTGTTCCAAGGCATCAGCCCTTGTAACTACTATGGCTCTGTCGAATTGTGGGATTCCTAATCCCGCCCAAAATGTGTCTGGGTTGAGGGATACCAGAGGAATGGGGTATCCTGTAGGTTCTATATCTGCATGCATAACGGCCTAAATAGAGGAGTTGTAGTTGGCCGCTAGCGTCAGGATAAGCTCCAGAGACTGCATGGAGCACAGGAAGCAAGCTTCCCAGAGGATCCTGGAACCTCTGACGTTGATCGCTAATTGATCCCCAGCTTGTCGCTGGATGTGCATTACTTTTACCAAGGCTTGCATCTCTGCCCACGTTCTGACACTGGTGTTGGTTATAAGTTTAACCTTGGACTCAATCTTTGAGCCCGTAATGACGTTGTTCTACATGAACTTCATGGTGAGGGGCAGTTTCTCCAGGGCCCTCTCCATCTTAGATTTTATGGCTGCCCTGGTTTCTGTCGCTGTTGGCAGTTCCAGACTTCCGGGAGGAGACGATGTGGATGCTTCAGACATGTTTGGAAGATGAAGTCCAGGAACCTGCAAGGCAAAGCGACCATCAAAATGTTTTTATCAAAATAAAATAGTTACTCTGGGGGCCGAAGATCTTACCACCGTGACATTTGCTTTCCTGAAAATTTAGTATCATGTAAGGGTAACCAAAAAGAAAAACACATCACAAACTTAGGATCTTCATCATACATCCGGGTCTGGGAAATTTCATCACACTTGGCAAAGATGCGGGATGGATGGTGGTAAAAGGCCTAAAGTTTGGAGAAATGACCGTTAGCAAGGATGTATAAAAAGGCAAGTTGTCAAGCCCCTGTGGGCGCCACATGTGTGGGTATTAAATGGATGTGATGGCGATGACGTCGAAGCTAACTGTCTAAATGCATGGAAAGGGAAAGCCACTTGGCTAGAATTAATTACGCACATGGGAAATAAATGCGGTTCTGACAGACCTCAAGGAGGGGAGAGAAAACCACCTATTTGAAACCGGTCGCGAGCCGATTTTCAAATAGGTGGTTTTCTGCCTTGAAGAAATTTTGAAGGCAAAAACCAGAAGCAAAGGTGACTCGACCAGCTAGTCAAGTCACCCAGAAGGATATACATAGAGCTGAAGGGATATATACATAGAAACAGGGAGATATACAGGGGTTATACAAAGCTATGTATATATACACATGAATATACAACATGGGACGACACCTATGGGAAAACCAGACAAAACAAATGCAAATATATACAGCTATTTACACTCTTTACACTATTTACGCTATTTACAGAAAGACAACTTCTGCACAAAGGGTGGACAACCCTCTGGCAGAGCCGACCCACCAACGGGCGGCAAACCCAGAAGACAAAAGACCAGACAAAATGGAAAACAAAACAAGCGAGACGAGCCAAAACCAGACAAAACCAAAGAAAAGCTAAAGAGCGGAAGCAAAACAGAGAGGAGGGAAAGCGGAAACACCAACCTGAGAACGCAAAAAGGGGAGGAAAGGGAAGGGTTACCGAGGGAGCTTTGTAACCGCTTGAGCTGTCAATTGGTCAGAAGCACCACCACGAAGCACTTACACTTGCTTGAGAATGACTAAAAAATGTTAAGCACTAATTACCATAAACTCTCTGGAAATGCTCTGTTAATCACTTTGAAATTGCTCTTTAATTTTCTCTAAGTGCTCAAAGGTTTTAATCGCGACAAATATGAAAGTGACAGATAGACCTATTTATACCCGCAGTAAAAAGTAATCCTCCTCTTTCCGGCGATCTCTGGATAAGCAAAACCTCCAGACTCCAGGCCTGGGGATTCTTTGTGATGATATCTTTGAGGATATCATGGTGAAGAATCCCAGAGTCTAGAATCCGGTTCCCTCCGAAAGACAACCTCTGGGACCGGAGTCCCGGAGGAGGAAACCAAACAACAAATAAAACAACCCACCGGGGAGGAAAGCCCCGGAGAAAGAAAACAAAAGGAAAGAAAGGCAAGACAAAGCCACAAGCAAAAGCAAACAAAAAGAAAAAAAGGGGGACCCAACATTTTGCACACAAAATGTAGGGACAGGGATGCAGGGCATAACATATTGCATACATTCATCTGTATACACGTGTATCTTGTATAAATAACTACACAAAGAAGAAACTGTGTTCAAAGCTTTGGTTTATAGGGTTCCATAATGTGAAGTGTTTTCATTTGATGTAATTGATTAATATTTTGTAAATTTACTATTTTATATCAAGTTTATGTAATCTTAGGTTCTAAAACATTTATACTATTTACGGTCCCTGTAAGCATTTGCATCAATTATGTCATTTAGCAAAGTAGTTTACTATTGCCTGTGGAGTAAATTTTTTTTATATGTTTACTATTTTGTATATATTTATTCATAGGGTCCAAATTCATAAACTGCAGCCTCATTAATTTTATTACCATATCAATCATAGTTATAACATCATAAAACATTTTCTAATTGTATCACAGTTACCTCCTCCATCACCTACTTCAGTTTTGTCTCATGCATTTTGGTTTCTTTTGTAATTATTTTTTCAAATGCTTTCCATTTCATTAGAATGTTTACTATTTGATATTCCTTATGGAGGGTTTCATTTTTCTATTGAATGATTATCCCCATGCATAAAGGGTTACAATAAAATGATGAATTCTATTTATGGGTCTAAAAACATAATTTAGGTATACATAAATATGTATATGTATGCATTATTATGGATATGTTTACATAAGTGTGTATGCGTATACATAATTATGTGTATGTATACATAATTTTGTATTAAGGTTCACAATAAAACGTTGTAGTCATGTCTGCAAAATTACAGAAATGTTTTATTTAGCTCTGCAATGATTTCGTCTCTGCTCTGCAACCTCTGTATAACGTTGTGTCCATCAAGCATGCTTTCTTTCTTGTATTTACTGTGATGGAATTAAATAATGATTGTCTCAATGCCTTCCATTTCATTAAAATGTTTATTTTTTGGAATGTGTATAATTATGCATGTATGTATGCATAATTATGCATATGCATGCATAAATATGTATAAGTATGCATTTACATGTATATTTTTAGATAATCAAGTACATGGTCCTCACAGTTATATTGTGTTGTTAAATGATTACCTCCATACTATTAATGCTTATATTATAATGTTGTAGCTATGTTTGCACAATTATATATGTATGCATAACATATGCATATGTATAGATCATCTGATATAAGTTTACATCATTATATTTGCATACATATTTATTGTTTTCATACTTGTTACTTTGTTTTAGGTATTCTTAATGGGTCAAACATTCACTATTCAATGTTGTCCTTTCGAGGAGTCATTGGTAGACTAGTCCTTGAGATTATTTAATGTGAATGATGACGAACTCAAAAAATCTATTTTGTATATTGTGCAACACAATTTTGGTGGCCCTCATCTATACGACAGGGTTATCTATGAGTTTGTCTTTTCTAATTTCATTAAGGTTACAGGTAGACTTGAATGGGTGTTGGAGGTGGGTAAGCATGTGATGATAGCCCACAACTAGGCTAAATTTGCCGAGGGGATTCAAAATATCAATCCACACATTATCTCGAGCAGACTTGGCCAAATTTTTGATTTCATGAAAGAGGATTGTCAAGACCTTATGGTGGATGTATGAAAACTCTTCACCTATTCATGTGCTATCGATGACTATGATTCTATTGTGGTCTTCAATCCTAATTATGAATATTTCTTCACACATGAGGAAAAAGATGGTATCCTGGACTACTTCTACGGAGTTGCCCTTTTTGTTACTAAACTAAGTCATCTCTAGAATTACTAAAAAGGAGATGTCCCTCTCTAGAGTGATTGCATAATATTTTCTGGGTAATATCCCTTCATATGAGAGGCTGGTCTACTTAAATGCAAAATGATCTTCTACTTTGTAATTGTGCAAACATGGCTACAACATTTTTTGTAACCCTAAATACACAATTATAGACTTTTTTCAGTCAATACAAGCAAAGATAGTTACTATTTTCTATCAAGTTTATTTATTCTTGGGGACTAATGTATGCATGCATAATTATGTATTATTATTTATATGTATGTATGCATAATTAAGAATATTTATGTATAATTAACATTGTAAGGATTAAAAAGTGAAGTATGCAAAATTATAAATCTATCCATGTATATTGTATACATGCATATGTATATGCATGTATATTTTATACAGATCTACATAATCTCCATTTGTGTTGAAAGCATTGGTTTTTAGTGTTCCAAAATGTTTAGACATGAGTCCAAAACAAGGCGTGTAAATGGGCGATGGTGGAAATAAAATGAACATGGGGGATTCAGTAGTCTCCCTTTCCTAACGTAAAAATGAAACCTGTGAACAGGCCCATACACTTAAACACTTGCAATTTGGTACTTTTTAATTCCAAAATTGAGGTTTTTAAAATTAATTATATGTATGTATATACATGTACAATCATGCACACACTGTCATATATATATATATATATATATATATATTGTTAGTAATAACTGAGAGAGGGGGGAGGGGGGGGTGAATCAGTGGCCTCAAAAATTAATCCTTAAATCAACCCTTAAAATTTATAACCACTAATTATGTCTCAAGTTATCTTATGTCCTACATGATATATGCCTTGAAATACTTATATCAATTTACTACTTGTCGGATAGCTCTGTTAATTTATTTTCTGTATGATTACCGATAAGTAGTCATCTATTTACCGAAACACAGTAAATATGCAGAGTATATCGATAAATCCAGAAATGCATATGTGAAATGTAAAATAGTAAAGTAATAAACCATAAACACATAACTCAAAGATTTTAATGTGGAAACCCTGTTAAGGGAAAAACCACTGGGATCGGTACCCCAAATTTTCACTCTTTTGAATTGAGCTCTATTAGGATCCAATCATGTTAAAGGATACAAACACACTATTAGGTGTGACATTGTTAGAGGATTTAGAAATAGTTTGTCAACTAGTGTCTGGCATCTAATGCTACCATCCTTGATCAAACACTCACTTGGCTTGTCAATGTTAAGGAATGTAGCTTAGTTCAGATAAAATCATTGTTATTGAACTATCGAGTACACATTGATATATATGTAATAATAATAATAATATGTATTATAATTATTATATATATCCATATAATTTATATAAGTGGATTATTATCATATTGTGATATATACATATAATTAATATTAT
>MU227120.1:876247-909818 GCA_018584345.1 Thuja plicata | reverse complement strand
AACCTTTTTAAGGCTAATGGAATGCTCACCCACATGGGGAAATTCTCTCCAAAAAGGTCACCCATTCCTCTTTAATTTCTTCTTACAAGTTTGTCTCCCATTTGGAAATATTGAGCTACTCAATATTGAATGCCAATTTTGACTCAAAATTGGCCATCTTTTCAAACCTATGTGTCCCTTATGTGGATACCACATAGGTGCCACTTCATCCAAGCCTCTTCCTCTCTCCAAAAACTCTATAAATAGAGGCATTCTCCTCTTCATTTGGCATCTCTCAATTTGCATTATTATTATGTTAGAATTACTTTAGAACTTCATTGCTTGTTTTCATGCTCATGTTCTTAAGTTTAAATCACATAGAAATTACATGCTAGGCTTCAATTTGGTAAATGAATCATAGTTATTTGCATATGCATATCATTTCATAGTTTAAATCTATCATCTTGAAGAAGATTTGAGACTAGTTCTTCATACTAGCTCTTGAATCTCTCTTCTTGCATATTAAAATCTTACATTTGCATTGGGGATCACTGCATTTTGTGTGTTTGAGAGAGAACACCTACATATCTTTATCAAGAGAAAATCAAATAAGTAATAATAGGGTGTAATTTACTTATTTTAAGCTCAATCTGATGTTATGATGAATCCTTTTTGGTTTTTTGCTCATTCTATGGATTTCTATGTGCTAACCCACTAACATTTTATGTTTGAGTTTGCTCCCAATAGATTAAGGAATTTCAGCATACACATTATGGCATGCTCGGTGGGACCCACGTCCCTAAATTCTTCTAACTTCTATTCTTATTTCTTTCAAATTTTGCCAATCACGCGGATTAGCATCTGCATTTTACGCAGAGGCGTCTGTGCAAACGCTGGTTCTCTATGAATCCTTGTTCAGCATTTGCGCTGAACCCATGTCTATGATCTGGACTAGTGTCTCCACTTGGAATTGATTATTTAAAATTTTCCCAAACATAATTTTTCATCTATCAAGATTTTTCATGTTTCTTACTGATTTTAAACATTTTAGCATTCTATTTTTTAGCAGAGATCCATTTTACAAGGTGTTATAATGCTAAAAATTCATTAAAAGAAACAAATCTTGCTGGCTTCTTAAGGAACGTTAGCTTTTTAATATTTGGAAATTTTAAAATGGCTGAATTTGATCTGATTAAAGACTAGAAAGAAGAAAAAACTAACTTTGTCTACTGTCTTTTGTTGTCTTTTTGTGCTTGCAGGTATAACAACATCTACATAAACACTGGTTCATGAACCAATGTCTGTGATTCACAAACCATCATTTTTGCTTAATCAGCATCTACATTTCACAAATTGACGTCTATGAATAGTATAGCAACTTATTGGTTTTCTGTGTTTTTGGCCTATTTTCTACATTCTATCATTTTCTAGGCTAGAACAAGAATCAGCATTTGTGCCCTGAATCAGCATCTGCGTACTGTCAAATTGTTTTGGTTATTTGATGACAATTGTCTAGTGGTTTTTGTGTTTTCAACACTTGTCATAGGCAAAGTTTAAAACTACTAATCAGTTGTCTTGCAGCACCGCTTGTCAAAGACACAACTTTGAAACTACTCATATTTGTCTTGTAGGTTGCCTCACATCAAAATCGACCAAACGATCATGTTTGTGTTAATCTTTTTTAAGGCACATAGACTAATTAGTTGGATTTTATTGTCTAATCCTAAGTGATTGTTAGGGGATTATGCTCTCTTCCCTTTTGGGGAAGATCAAAAACCTAGACACACTTATTATTAAACAATTCAATATTTTGGGAAAGAACAAAGCTTGTTTTGCATGCTTGTGGAGAAAACGATACTGGATAGGAGAGTATGCTCTTTTCCCCTTGTCAAAAAATCATAAATCTAGACTCATTTTTGTTTCCAATTCAATTTACTTTGAATCCTTTAGATGGGCCTACCGGTTGACGAAAAAATCTCCTAAAAATGACCTACGTGAGAATGAGGTGTAAGACACACCACTCTAACTCACATTAATCAAATTTAATCCTTGGGGTTAAAGCCTTGGGAGTCGATTGACATTTGAGCTTATACTCAGGTCTCATCTAACTTAAGTGTGGCCTCGTGGTCTAAATCACATTTACGTGACCACTTTTGTCAAGACGCTCTATGGGGCTATACATCTAAATCGTGCTTGCGCAGACATAGAGGATACAATCAAATGGAGAACCTTACTAGACACTCTAGGCTTAGAAGCTACCTGGAACACCCCCAAAAGGTGATAATAGTTGGGCAAGGAAGATAGTAACTTCCCCAAGATCACTTGTACAATCGTGCCACCCTGAGCATTTGGAATCGTTTAATACGGTATCATGACTGGAGCCATTTCATGCTTGGTGATGGTCATATTCTGATTAGCTCTTGTGTGTGTGCCTAAGCTTACGAGAAAGTATTTTCATTCTATGCCAATTCCTTAGGTAGATTTTGTGCTTGAAGTGCTCGAAAAACATTTGCAACTTTGAAACACAAAAGAATAATCAACATTCAAAATTTGTCACATGCTTGTATCCCTCAAGGTTTCTTTGTCCCTTGTCAGATTATTTTTAGACACATGCTTGTTATTTTCTGGTTTAACGATGTCAAAATTGGTTCTTGCCATAGAACAAATCTATTGAAAATCATAACAAGATCAAACTTTTGCCAGATTATCAAGACAATGTCCCTTTGCAAAGAAATTGGTCTTTTATGAGATATGTCCTAAAATCTCCAACTATTCATCCAGGATTAGATCTATTTATAGGACACGACCGATTCCAAGAAGCATAAGAAGGTGAAAACTCCATTACCACCCGTGCAAAGAGAACAGAAAAACACAACCCGAGAGGCTGCCAAGTACCAACACATCATTGATTCTATCAAATAAGAGATTCGTAAACGGGAATAATTTGACAAAGTGATCTACAACAACAAGGTTGCTTGTTTCATGGGAAAATACCACCTAAACTCTGCTTTTGTTGGATTTGAGAAATATGACTAGTCGGTTTACCACAAAAAATGAAAGTTCTTCCTCTTCTTAAGCTCACTTAGCTTGCATTTTAGGACCTCTCTTAGGTTGTCATCTTTAGAAAAACATCACACACTCATCCTAGCATGATCCTGCATAAATCAAATCAATCCTAATCAGCCTAGTGTCATCCTAATCATCATCCAAAGCATCCTTGACCGCATCCTTCGCTTGGTATTGTATCCCATTTTTGAGTTGCTAAAAACCTACATCTTAATCAAACCCCATCCTTGAATGTCCTTAAACTAAGCATTGTTTAGGATAATCTGCTTTGTATTTTGCAACCTCACCACCTTGATCAAAAGGTTGGTTCGCATTAACAAAGAATCTCATCCGTCGAAGACCACAAGTCTGTCTTAGGTAGATAATCATATCCACTTGATCTTACATTAGGGAAGAAACCCTTAATCCGTGCATGCACAAAGTTATCCTTAGTCCTTAGGAGCATATTCATCATCTTAAACACATCCTAATCCTAGTATCATCACCCTTAAATTCCTAGGTGCATCTTTTGCATCACATCTTGCATCTCGTATTCCTTTACGATAGTCATTTCATGCCACCTATCATACAAGCCACTGAGAAGAGGAAGAACATGGATCCTAATCTCATCGCTATCTCATCTAATCCTGCGATTGACAACACCAATGCCATGGTTACTTATGTGCCTTAGCACAATGATCAAATTGAACATATCTGGGTAGACACTAATGAAACTCCTACTCTGAGTACCATGGAAACATTTATCAACCATCCAGCGCATGTCCACATGGTAAACGCCATGAGTGGACACAACAACAATCAGGTACTCTGGGACATTCAACAACAAGGACTTCAACTCTCACCTTGGATTATACCCACACTTGTCACATGACCTATGTCACTCCTAGGGAAATGTCCTTATCCCACTAGAAATGAAGTTTTTGATCCACTTCAACGAGCCCTACAAGTGGGAACTCTTATCATGCAAGTAGTTCATCTATCCATTCCACCCCCCATCATGGACACAACACCCTCATCTACCTTGGGAGCCTTGCCTCCTGATGCCACATCAATAGCACAAATAATACCCCCTATCTCTATGCAGGCACCTTTGCAAGCCATAATCGCTCCTCTTTCACAAGCAATCCCAACATTCATTGCAAACTTTCCACCACCACTAGTTAGCACATAGAAAACCACCATTCCACCCATCCCTACTCAGTCTATTCAAAGTACAACAACCAATTCATAGCATCAAAGAACCCAAGTCTCCATGCCTATTCCACCTTTCTTCACCACAGGCATGCAACCTACCAATGCCTACAACCAACCATTATTTTTGCAAGGGTCAACCCAAATTCTCCCATACCACAACCATCCATGAATCTCTTCGTCATACCCCAAATTCCCATCCAACCTATCCAACAACATCAACCTATCCAACAACAACAACAACCTATCAAACAACAACAACAACCTATCCAACAGCAACAACAACCTATCCCACAACAACAACAACCTATCCAACAACAACTAATTTAGTAGCAACAATCCATTCAGCAACCATCCCAGCAACAACAACTGGAGCAACAAATCACCAACCCATTCACATCACAAGCACAACAACAACAAATCAACCCCTTTGCAACTACACATCCTACCATCCAAACTACACAACAGACACAACCACAAACGTAGGGGGAAAATCCCCTCATGGCACACCCACTGCAATAGTTTGCTAATCCTTTCATCCAACCCATGCAACAACAACAAACTGATTCTACCAATTACATAGCCATGCCATCTTCCACTACAACACAAACCATTCCAGCTCCACAACAATTCAATGTTCCCACTGGGGGCATTACACCACAAAATACTTATCCCCCATTCTATACTGGTGCACAAAAGGCCCATCCCACCTATACAACACCGTAATAAATACAAGCATATTTATAGCAGTTGCAACAATCTTATCAAGCGCTGACACCTCCTCCACCATAATATTCCCCTCAAACATAGCTTCCACCACAACAACCCATATATGTTGACCGGCAACCATCATACCAAATACCACAATATCCCCCATAGAATCCTCCATACTCGCCATTTGATCCATATCAGGTTCAAGGAAACCATGCAATCACAATTAACAATCCTCCCCCACAAATCAATCATGAATGTGAGGAAATGAAGAATGCTCTCAAGGAGCTAAAATTTGGGATAGAGGCTAAAACATCAAGTTTGAAGAGGTATTTCCTTATCCATTTAATCAATCTATCATAGCCATACCCTTCCCCAAGCATTTTGAAACACCCAAATTTGATAAATATCGGGGGAAGGGAGATCCTGTGAGTCATGTGAAATAATTCTACATGGCTTGCCAAGAAGTGGTCGATAGCGATAACTTCCTCATGAGACTATTTCCTAAAAGCTTAGGAGGAATCACTTTTGAGTGGTTCTACAAAATTCATTATGGCACAGTCTCTACTTTCACTAAATTATCTTCAGCACTAGCAAGGGCTTACTAAAAGGTTGTCTTACCAACCCCCAGAGCAACATCTTATCAAAATATTCATTAACAACCTCCATCCTAAGCTTTCCTATCACATGTGCATGAACTATATACAAACTTATCATGACATCAGAATTAAAGGTATGGATCTTGAATGAGGTATTGTAGAAGAGGGTACCATCAAACATTACAAAGAATCCTAGCCTGACAAACATAACAATGATCGATCACGATACTAGAACAAGAACAAGAACTTATTGAAGGATGGAGCCACTAACACCAAACACGTTTAGGTTGTGGTAGCTAGTCCCAATGCACCTACCTAGACTTATCAACAAGCACCACCAATGTACCGTCAACCTCCTCTCATGTACCAACAGCCCAATCCCGTGTATTCCCAACTAACTTACTAGAAAAATATGCACCCTCAAGGCATGACTATTTATCCCCCACTGGGGACATCATATCAACACAACTATAAGGGTCCTATGACTCAGAAAAATTCTATATCAATCTCGCATGGACAACAAAGACCCCATGCTTTGAATGCACCACAATGAACATTTACCCCTTTAGGTGAACCCATAGATGTCATCTTCCACAAGCTGGTCCAAGCTAACCAAGTCATATATCCCAATACACAACCATTTGATGACTCAAGTCCTAATCCATCTTGGTATAAAGACAACGAGTACTATGAATACCACCATATTAAGGGACACACCACCCTCAAATGCATGAAGCTAAAACACTATATTCAGGATCACATTGACCACAAGGAGATTGAAGTGGACTCTCCTGCCCAATCATGGCCAAACACAGGACTTAAAATTTATCAAAATGCATTCCCTAAACACACTTCAGGTAAAGGCCCAGGAAATCCTACCCAGTCCTTTGATCAGGGGAAGGGTAAACAAGAAAAAAATGCTAACAGAAAATATTATACCAATGCCTATATCAACTACGATAATCTCATCGGCTGCATATCCCAAGTCCAGTCCTCTGTCAATGTCATCCATGTCAAGGGTGTTGATAACCAATGTTCCATCACCACTCGTAGAGGTAGGATAACAGTCACAAGTTTCGGTCCCACCCCATCTACTAGGACCCAATACAACATTTTGGAACACCTAGGGAATACCCTGCCCAAACTTCTATCCTGGATCTTCTCCACACATCATCCACTTATCAAGAGATCCTTAATAAAGCCTTGCAAGAATCCCGTGTTCCCAGCAACATCAACCTCACTGAATTCCAAAACCTTGTCGGACACTTGTCTGCATCTTGTGGGGTCTCCTTTAAATGAACAGACATGCCCTCAGAAGAACCCGATCATAATCTCCTACTCTGTATTGCTGTCATGGTTAAATATTTTTCCATCAAACAGGTTATGATAGATAATGGTTTGGCCCTAAACTTGTGTGCTCAAAAATTCATAAAATAGTTGGGTTGCACTGGAGCTGATATAACAAATGATGTCAACACAATAAAGGCATATGATAATTTAGAGCATACTTATGAAGGCACCATATCATTGCCCATTCAAGTGGGACCAATTATCTAGGATACATTATGTCATGATGTTGATCTTGACCTTCCCTTCAAAATCCTCCTTGGATGCAGATGGATTCATTCTATGCAAGTTGTCCCCTCCACCTACCATCAGTGCATCAAATTCCCATATAATGACACTGAGATCACCATCTACACAGATCCCAAGCCCTTCGCATACTACAATGTGTTGGAAACATCCTTTCCACATTCCAATCACTGTCCCGGGATTGATATTGGTACTTCTGTCACCAATTCATCTCAAACCCATTTAGACCTAGAAACAATCCTCTCTTCCACCTTATCCACTATCAAGATCAACAACAAAGGTTGTGGTGAGTATAGTTTATCTGATGCATTCATAGTTGGAGCACTGCCAATTGATCCTCACACTCAAGGTCACTGACCTAATCTAAGAAAGACAGAACCAGAGACAACCAAGGCACTACAATTTGGTCCTACCACTTTTATCTCAAAAGGTACTTTGACTGGCTAGGAAATGAAACCAAACATCAACCAATGGCTCTATAAATATCCATCACCCAAGGACACACGTCACCTCAATTACTTCAAAGATAAGTACCTCACAACTCACAAAATGGTGACAGAAAAATGGAACTATCAAGGAGGTGGCCTTGGTTATGAAGAACAAGGGATGAAAGATCCTATTATACCTACCCAACTAGAAAAGCACCTGGGCCTTGGCATGGGCTCTGACATGAATAGGGGCACCAATGAAAACATATTTGCCTCTTGTCCATCCCTGGGAAAAATCACTGACATAAAAGATATCCTGGAAGAGAAAGTTGTGAGAGCCTATGATGATGTTTTTGATGATGAAACCTTCCTGGGCAATTCTGTCCTATAACAACTTACCATCCTCTTCATTGACCTTCCCCTCCGCCATCCTAAACTCATAGACTGCGACCAACCAAGTGTCGTGCACATTGATGAGTTCCAAAGTGAGGACGCGCTCCTAAGCTTTATGGGAGCAATTGAGAAAAATAGTAACTAGGGGAAAGACTTAGCATATGTCTACAAACTAGACCCAAAGGCATACTCTGGGGAAGAGGAGAACTTCTGCCGCAAAAATGAAATAGAAAATAAAAATACAAAAGAGAAAAATTGATCCCTTAGGGCGCTATCTGATCATAAAATAGTAAAAACAAAGGGGGTAGCCCCTGGTGAAAACCTCTCTGAGGTGCCAGAGGATGAAGATTCTCCTCTTCCCCTGATCCATGATTAAAGGCCTGAACAGTCATCGATTCTCATTGAAGAAGAAAAACATGTCAACCTGGGTACCAAAGAGAATCCCGCCATCACATACATAGCAACATCTCTGACTGAAGCAGAAGAAAGTGATCTTGTCACTTTATTGAAGGAATCCATCAACAAGATCACATGGTCTTACTCCCATGTGCTAGGATTAGACCCCAACTTGCTGGTTCACCATCTAGTAGTGGACCAAAACATCAAAACTCTCAAGCAAAATCTCAGAAAGATGCACCCTAAAGTGGCACTTCTTGTCAAAGCAGAGCTTGAGAAGTTACTCCAAGCCAAGATCATCCTCCCCATTGACTATTCTGACTGGATTTCTAACATGGCACCCATCTCTAAGCCTGATAAATCAATTAGGATATGTACAGATTTCAGAGATCTCAATAAGGCATGTCCCAAGCATGATTTCCCCTTGCCAAACATAGACATGATTGTGGATCTCACAGCAGGACATGAGATGTTTTCACTCATTGACAGATTTTCTAGGTATAATTAGAACTACATTGCAGAAGAAGATCAGCATAAGACAACATTCACAACCCCATGAGGCACCTTTTTCTATAACATGATGCCTTTTAGCTTAAAGAACATTGGGGAAACCTATCAAAGGGCCATGACTGTCATTTTTCATGACATGATTCACAAGATCCTTGAAGACTATGTGGACGATATCTTGGCAAAATTAGTAAAAAGGGAAGATCACCTAGATGTTCTAGAATGCGTCTTTGATAGAATTGGACACCACTACTTAATTCTTAACCCTAAGAAATGTGTCTTTTGGGTCACATTAGGTAAACTCCTGGGGTTCATTGTATCCAGAAAAGGCATAAAAATTGATCCAAAGAAAGTACAATCTATCATAGAGATACCTCCACCAAAAACACTCCAACAACTACGTAGCCTCCAAGGAAAGCTACAATCTATGCACCATTTCATCTCTCAACTAGTAGACAAGTGCCAACCATTCACTCATCTCCTACGAAAAGATAATACATTCAAGTGGGATCCTCAGTGTCAGAAGAGTTTCAACAAAATCAAAGAATACTTGGCAAATCTACCCATCTTGGTATCACTTGTACTTGGTTGACCACTCATCCTATACATTTCTGCTACTACCATAGCACTGGGGACACTCCTTTCTCAATTGGATGATGAAGGCAAAGAAAGAGCTATTTATTATATTAGTCAAACCTTAGTGGGTTATGAGCTTAATTATTCTCCTATGGAAAAAGCATGTCTGGCAGTGGTCTTCACCACTCAAAAACTTCACCACTATATGCTTAGGCATACAACCAAGCTCATTTCCAAGGTAGATCCTCTCAAATACCTACTCTCTAGAACTACACTCACAGGTCAAATGGAAAAATTGGTTATGTTGCTAAGTGAGTTTGATATTCAATATGTCAACAGAAAAGCCATTAAAGGGCAAGTCATTGCTGACCAGCTAGTAGAAGTGCCAGTGGTAGATGCTTATCCTTTGGTCATAGAATTTCTAGATGAGCATTTTTACATGATAGAAGAACAACCAACTTGGAAACTCTACTTTGATGGGTCCTACACAGCTCATGGTGCAGGGGCAGGAATACTTTTTGTCACACCTCAAGGAGACTACATCCCTATGTCATTCAAATTGGGATTTCCCTACACAAACAACATTGTATAATATGAGGCACTAATCACAGGACTCCGCATGGCCATAGAATGGAACATCACCGATATACATGTCTTTGGTGACTCCCAACTCATCATCAAACAAGTCCTAGATGACAATCAAACAAAAGATGATAAATTGATACCATATAAGTAGATGGTTGATAAACTAAAAGAACACTTCCTCCACTTGTAGATAACATAGGTACCATGCTTGCAGAACAAGGTTGTTGATGCAATGGCCATAATTGGTTCCCTCCTAGAGTTTCCTCATGAGTCCATGCAATACAAATTCTTAGTTGAGCAACTTCATGCTCCCGCTTATGAGAATGATGAATCGAATCGCGTATGTGTCTTGGTTGGTCCTCAGTCCCTGTGGTACCACAATATCCAAGCTTACCTACAAAATGGTATCATATCTCCCCACCTCACTACAACCCAATGCCAAAACTTTATTCATAGATCATCCCATTACACCCTCGTAGACAATACCCTTTATCATCGAGGCTATCACAATGTGCTCCCTAGATGTCTAGATGAAAATGAAGCCGCCTAGGCTTTACAAGAGGTACATGCTAGAATCTATGGTGCCCACACAAGTGGCATGGTCCTAGCCAAGAAAATTCTATGTACAGGGTACTAATGGCCTCCAATGGAACATGATTCTTGTGAGTTCGTCAAGAAGTGCTTACCTTGCCAACAGCATGCCAATCTGATTCATGCTCCTACCCAAAACCTCAAACCTATTGCACCTCCTTGGCCCTTCTCTTGTTGGGGTTTTGACCTTGTTGGTAAGATTAATCCCCTCTCATCTGAAGGCCACAAATACATAACCACACCAATGGAGTACTTTACAAAGTGGGTCAAAGTAATTCCACTCACACTCACTACTAGCATCCAGATATCCAAATTCATCCTTTATCACATTGTTTTCTGCTTCGGCATACCCTACACCATCTTCATAGATCATGGTACACCATTTTAAAATCAACACGTTAGTGATCTCTGTGCTCGCCTCCATATCCATCACCATTTCTCCAGTCCATATTTCCTGCATGGTAATGGCCAAGCTGAGGCAACTAATAAAACCATTCTCAAAATCCTCAAGAAGGTTGTCAATGATACTAGTTGTGACTAGCATCTCCAGATCAACCCTTCCCTCCAGGCATATCGCACTTCCTATTGTACTCCTACTGGCACTACTCCATACTCCCTAGTCTACAGTGCTAAATCAGTCTTACCAATTGAGGTCAAACTACCCTCCCTCCGAGTATCACTAAGAGGCCTAATTGATGATGAAGATTACTGAGTGGCACGACTCACACAGCTTGATCTACTAGATGAAAGTGCCAGCAATATTATGATCACTTGATTGTTTACCAGAATAGACTCAAGCAGAACTATAACAAGAAGGTCCACCCATGCCAGTTCTAGGTGGGAGATCTTGTGTTGAAGGAAAATCAGAAAGTGGGTACTGATTAGGAAAAGAAAGGCAAGTTTTAAGTTACCTGGCAAGGCCCATATCTTGTCACTACATGCTTTGGTTTTGGGGCATATCAACTCTCCACTCTTGAAGGAGAACCATTGACTGATCCTATCAACATCATTCATCTCAGGTGCTTCTATGCCTGATGGCTGGTTGTTCATTCCAATTATCTAAGAAAATCCATAAAAAGTATAAAAAGTCCTAAAGAAAGCACGAAAACAATGTAAAATAGTCCTAAAAAAATCTCTAAAAAGAAGAAAAATGAAGTTGAAAAAATGGTTGTCCCAGTGAAAACCTGGCAAACAGGCACTTGGGCAATATCAAAAACATCAAAAAGATCCAAAGAAATCAAAAATAAAAATAAAGAGAAAACTTTTGTTCAATGGTGAAAACTTGGCAATCAGGCACCTTGGACAAGTATGGGTGATGAAAACCTCAAAATAGGCATCAAACATAATGGACCGCTGCATTATCTATCAAACTCTCATTTTCCTCCATCAACAACACCACATCTCCACTAACCTCGGCATTTCCCATATTCCCTAGGTGTTCACATATCATACGCACTTGTCTGAAGTGATCCTCCTATCTTGTATCCTAAGCTTTTATACACATAGTCCTATATATTGTTGTCCATACATTGTACTCTCCCAATCCCTGAGCTTAGTCCTATATATTTCTTGTGTCCTCAGTTGCTCTTGGTGTTGAAAATGATACAGTTATGCTATTAAAATCCTATGTTGGTTCTATAGTTTGATCACACTGCATGTTTGACCAATCAACTTGGTGCATCCCATCTCTCTGGAAATGAGTCTATTGAGGATACATCCTTCCTCTCGTCAACTTAAATATAGGTCATCATCATCTTTGAGTTCTCATAGGATGTATATTTCCTCTTGAACTAACCAATCAGCATACTACACTATCACATACATCAAGACAAACAACACGATCCAATCAAATCTCGGTAGAAACCTTTGTACATAATCATTGTAACTAATCACTTGTAATTAATCACTTAGTTTGATCCTTGTATATTCATGACATATTTGGTCTTCTCACCATCATGCTAATATCCTGAGTCATCATCCTACTAAGATTCCCTGCCTGATCCTCCATACTCCACCTGCCTGGTTTATTAGTTGATTATGACACACCAAAAAAAAATTTGAGTCCTATTGCACCCATCACGTCCGTTGCCTCTAGTATCATTATTGTATCCATCATTGTTCATTAAGATAAAGTTGCATTATTCATCATTTTAGATTCATTATTCATTGTTAGATTCATTAGATCCATCATTAGATGTTAGTAGATCCATCATTCAGGTCGCATTGATCATCATGTTGGGTCCATCATTAAATTGCATTAATCATCATTAAGTCAATCCTTTAATTGCATAATTAGTATCATTTTAGAATTTTGCATAATTAATCCATCATTTAGATTCATCTTGCATCATTTAGATTCATTCCATAATCTTGCAAAGTTAATTCATTTAGATTCATTCCATATCTTGCATAGTTAATTCATTTAGATTCATTCCATATCTTGCATAATTCACTTAGATTCATTTTAATCTTGCATAGTTAATTCATTTAGACTCATTCCATATCTTGCAAAATTCATTTAGACTCATTTTAATCTTGGATAGTTAATTCATTCATTTCATATCTTGCATAATTCATTTAGATTCATTTTAGTCTTGCATTGTTAAAAAAATCATTTTGATGCATCTATATACACATTCATAAAATGTCACATATACCTTTGCATACATCCTAAAATCACATCACATCCTGCATCCACACATGTTAGTACATCACATATATAGCATCATCCACCCTGCATAAGTCATACATCATATATACATAATCATGAAACCATCCTGCATCCACAATAGGTCATACATATACATCACATCCTGCAAACACCAAATGTCAGTAATCATATAGGCATATGCATCAAAACATCATATAGATCACAACATACAAAGCATACACCATGGCATCACAAGTGTCCTCATTGCTCATATATAAATCAAATTTTCATAAGTACATATGTCTATCATCAATAAAATACATCATGTGCACCTTGGTGCCAATATACATGTATATCTAAAAATGCAAAAATATGTGTCACATGATCCTCTGCTGAATCATGCTAGTGGCTATGAGGATCCACCTCCCTTCTCTAGTGGTAGACATGGTTGCATACCCACAGATCCCTATGATGTTGAGGTCTGCACTGTGCTCTAAGATCGAGACCTCTCTGAGTAATCTCACCTCTGTCCCTCAGGAACTAGCTGATGATAGAATGCTTGATAGTGGGATGCCTCTCTGCCTACCCTGTTCGCATCTCTATGAGCTATGAACACCTCAGCCACAACCTACCCAGCCCCACCTACAATGGCTGCCTGTCTGGCGATATCCCGCTTAGCCCTGTATGTCTTAGCCTGCCGCTGTGCTGCATCCCTCTCTGAGGTCAATGCCAAGATCTTCTCTGTGGCCTACTCCAGCTTCAAGGTTAGAGTATCCAACTGGTCTGTCAGTGTACCTATCTCAGTACATAGATCTGCATCATCCTTTGTTAAATCAACCATGGAAAAATCTCTTGAGTCAACCCTACCCTGTAAGGTATCCAGTGACCCCTCTACCCTATCTCCCCGCGCTGTCTCTGTAGCTAATTAGCCTTGTATACGAGTCATCTTCATCTGTAGGCTGGTCTCAGACACTTGGGCCATGCCTAGTATCCCACACAGTCACGCGCACTCTGTCTGTAGGCTGTCTCGCTCTGTGAAGACAACATCATGAGTCTCTTGCATAATGAAACCTATCAAAGGCCCCTGTGGCCCTTGTACCTATGCCAGAATCTAGGGTGCAGGTACCTATACCTACTATGGTGCCTATGGTGCCTATACCTATCCCTATACTAGTGGGGCCCCCTATAGCCCCTAATCTAGTCGAGCCCTTGCCTGTGCCTCTGTACGAGGTCTAACCTATCTCTATGGTCTCCTCCTCTAACCGGCTACTAAGGTCTTTGGGGAATCTCCTATAGCAGTCCCATCATCCAAATCCATATCACCTATTGGTTGCTTGTGAGCAGCCACCTCAATGGGATCTGTAAGGTTTAATAGTGCGTGTGCAGCCCACCATGCTGCATACTTCAGAGTCATCCCTGCATCTATGACATTAGGACACACCACAAAGTCTAGCCACACAATTTCCCTCAAGGATGCCCTCACTGTAAGCACATCTACATATCTCCCCCAGGTACCTACCTCCCTGGTGACATGAGAATGTGAGGCATCCTCTGCCACCACCCCTGCTATCGCCCAAACTGTCTCATCACCCTCGATGGTCTATACCTCTCTATCTAGTGAATAGTCCTCCCTAATAGAAAGCAATCCATCTGAACATATGACAGGTATAGGAAATCCTCAAATTCATCCTCCACTCCTATCGCCCAGTCCATAGTCCCCCATGGCTCACATAGTCCAGATGGGGTCCAGTAGAAAACTTGTACCTCATCTAAAAGTTGTTGCCAGTAGCTGGTTTGATCGATAGATGTGTATCTCAAGGGAAGCCTATATCTATAGGCATAAGGCTCTCTTGACTATCATGCCTCTCACACCCTAATAGGATAGAACACTGTGATATGCTCCCAAGCCCACACTAATACCAATGTCACTTCGGTACCCATGTTGGGCACACTGCGGTACGCAACCATGTGTAGGTCATGGTACAATTATCCTAGGACAACGTACCCCCAACAATAAGTGGTACCATCCTCTAGCATCTCTGCTAGTACTCACGCCCATCCCATACCAAAACCATGTCCCACCAGGTCAGATAGCATGTGCCCTTTGATCAGTCCTGCTAGATATAGGGCCACCCGCCGAAGTCTTTGATCCACCGCTGGCTGCTAGGGCATCCAAGTCCTGTATGTGAGAATCTTCCTCATCGGCCACCTGAAAGAAATCTCCATTAAATGGTTGCTATCCTCCAACTGATATTGAGGAATCACCCCTTGAATGGGTATCTGAAGGATCTGCCAGACGTCTTCTTGGGTGATAGTCACCTCTCCAGTTGGTAGGTGAAATGTGGTGGTATCATTATACCACCGCTCAATCAAAGCGGTCATCATCCCATTGTGTGCCCGTAGCCTAGGACAACGGGTCACATAGTCCAACCAAACTATAGCTAACAAACCCCAGTCATCATCTATGAGCTGCGGCTCTAACTCCATGGTTGGCGGCCAATGCTCTCGTGATCCCAATGGTGGGAACTGCTCCTAAAAAATTTCAAAAATCCACCATGTCAGCCCCTTTTTCTTCTAGTCCTAGCCTAAACCCTCCCAATGTGGGGCATCTTTCCCCTAGGTCTTTTTCTGACCCATCCCCGGCCCCCGTTGGGTCCCTCCATTCCCCTTCCCCTAGGCATCTCCCCTTTTAGGCATAGACGCTGGTTTAGCCAAAAATGTTGGTTCATACACCGGTGTCTCCGCCATCATTCTCGTAGACTGTTGTCTTCGTAGATGGGGGTTTGGGTTTGCATCTTTGAAGACGTTAGTCTGACACTAACGTCTGTGGAGACGCCTATTCAGGGATTGGCATCTTCAAAGACATCAATCTGGGGATCAGTGTCCTCGCAAACGCTGATTCACAAACTAGTCTCTCATGTCTTCAACCCTAAAAACTCATATTTATTACCCCCTAACCCATCCCAAAGCATTAAATAACTTTGAAAATAATAAATGCAAGGTCCTGGATAGGTCACTCACCGGTACCGGCCACTCTGTGGGCCTCCTATGTGTGTGTACGCACTCCCCCAATTGCCCCTTCATCCTCTCATCTGCCATCTTTTCACTCTAGAGCTCAGTTTTCACTATTCACTATTCACAAATGACCTTCTTTAAGCCCCCTAGCCCTTCTTATAGCCTCCATTTTCCCCAAAAAAATTTCACACCCATTTTCCTCCCACTCGTGTATATTTTTGTATAAATCATCCCATTGTACAACTAATACACATAAAGTCCCAAAAACATTTAAAAATCATGAAAAATCCAAAAAAATTCAAAAAATTCCAAAAATTTCAAAAATATCAAATATTCTCTAAAATCTTGCAATAAACAATTTGTTTTTTTCGCATTGTTTCGTTTATCAATTTTTAGTGACGTTTCGACTCCTGCAACTGCGAACATTTTTTTACACCAAATCAATTTTGTGACCAATTGTCCTTGCTCCCCATCTTGTTCACAACTTTTTCTAGTGAATCTCTTTTAATCCCATCAAATGCAATCCAATCCTTGCTCGTCAGGATGCATCCTTCCGGCGTCGGCTTATAAAATCCTTCATAACATCAATCCTGTTCATGGTAAGAACTTTGGACTGAATGATTGTTTGGTCAGGAGGCCTTCTTTATTGATTTTATCTTTTTGTGTCAGTTTAAACCTACTCACCACTACCTCGATTTGCTATATCTTGATGCATTGTGACTAGTGGCTAATGATACCTGCGTCTTTTGCAGTGTGCTTTTGTTTGAGCGTCTAATTCATGCAAATGAATCTTGACATCTATGTTTTCTAACACCTGATGCATACCTCCTCTTGCAATATCAAAATCAGATGTGCTCTCCATATTTTTACACACAAATGGATCCCTAATGCTCATTAACTACATTTAATTTCATTTGCATTTGCATTCTTAGCTACAATCTTAATTGCATTTCAAAAGGCTTCTATTTATTCCCTCCTCTCTCTTCCTCCTACCCATTGCGTCTTTTTTTTAGAAAATTCCACAACATCATCTTCATTGTGTTATTTTCTCGAGGGGGCACAACCCTGTACTGTCGTTGCTTCAGCACAACTCCTAGAAACCCTCTTCCTCTGGGGAAACAAAATTTCTTGTCTTTGACATAATATCACTTGTGATGCCATGTCGAAGAGGGGAAAAATGTAGATGTCCAAAAATATTAATATTATTATTAATATTATTTTCCCTCTTATTCCTCTAACTATTTAATTTAATCAATTAAATAGTTTCATTTACTAGTATTTATCAATAGCTTAAATAGTATTCTAATGTATTTCACTTAAATACAATTGTCTCATAAAATCTCCTTTTTAATAAATTTACATTTATTAGATCCCCCACATTCCTAATTCTTCTAAACCATGATTTATTCAAATCTAATTTGAATTATAATCTAAACCCTAGCTAGGAACCTATTAATCCAACCTAGACAGCCTACCCTATTCCTACCCTACTCCCATCACCTCATTTCCTAAGTATACTTACCCACCTAACTATCCTTTAATCATGCTTAATGGGTGATTCCTAAAATTTTTAAGGCTAATGGAATGGTCACCCACATGGGGAAATTCTCTCCAAAAAGGTCACCCATTCCTCTTTAATTTCTTCTTACAAGTTTGTTTCCTATTTGAAAATATTGAGCTACTCAATATTAAATGCCAATTTTGACTCAAAATTGGCCATCTTTTTAAACCTATGTGTCCCTTATATGGCTCTTATGTGGATGCCACATAGGTGCCACTTCATCCAAGCCTCTTCCTCTCTCCAAAAACTCTATAAGTAGAGGCCTTCTCCTCTTCATTTGGCATCTTTAAATTTGCACTGTTATTATGTTAGAATTACTTTAGAACTTCATTGCTTGTTTTCATGCTCATGTTCTTAAGTTTAAATCACATAGAAATTACATGGTAGGCTTCAATTTGGTAAATGAATTATAGTTCTTTGCATATGCATATGCTTTCATAGTTTAAATCTATCATCTTGAAGAAGATTTGAGACTAGTTCTTCATACTAGCTCTTGAATCTCTCTTCTTTCATATTAAAATCTTGCATTTGCATTGGGGATCACTACATTTTGTGTGTTTGAGAGAGCACACCTACATATATTTATCAAGAGAAAATCAAATAAGTAATAATAGGGTGCAATTTACTAATTTTAAGCTCAATCTGATGTTATGGTGAAGTCTTTTTGGTTTTTTTCTCATTCTATGGATTTCTATGTGCTAACCCACTAACATTTTATGTTTGAGCTTGCTCCCAACAGATTGAAGAATTTCACCGTACACAATATCATATGACACAAAATTTATATGCCCTCTAGTGAGTGGTTATTGTGAATTATACCAGCAATGGAATTAACACATTTTATAATCATATTAGAGTTATCTTTGATCAAAATGCATAACTGTGATTATCTCCATGACATTGTATCACCCCATCATGTATGATCTTCTTGTTACTCCAATTGCACATTGAAGTTATCATTAGTTATTGATGTAATGACAAGTATTGCTCACAACCCTATCTTCTCCTATGGTCTTCTATAGGCCACTTCTCTAGCCTATTAGGGTTCTTTACCAAACCTTATCCACAAGGATTCCCTTCTCAAATCCCTCACCAATTCAACTTGCCTACACCATCAAAGAAATCAACTCAACCATTAAGATGCCCCATGGAGGTCTTCTTGCACCTTCTACACTAAGTGATGCAAAAATTATCAAGACCATTCACCAATGGAGAGGAAGGCTTATTTCAAGCCAATTGAATCCAATGCAATGCCTAAAAACATAACTTGCAATGAAACCCTAATCAAGTTCAAGAACTCACTCCAAACTTATCAAAATAGGGCTAGAAGGAATTAGGCCTAATTAGGAACCTTTTTTCACGTAACTTCAAAATCTTCTTAACAAGATGAAAATCAAGGTCCAGATCCCAACAACCTTTTGGAAAATATTTAGGATTTATTAGGTTTTACTTCCCCAAACTATCCGTATAGTGGGTTGCTACAATCATGCCTAAAAACAAGGGTTTCACTAAATTCTAAGACCATTCATAAGGTTTAGTTATTTTACCTTGAATAACTCTTCACCAAGTATTTTGTTTGGACATGGAGATTCTACACACACAATTCTACACACACATGTCTCCATATGATTATATTGAAGCATCCAATGTATTCAATCACTTCTAATACTTTTGCAACTCACTATGATCCCTAGCCATGCATCTCTAGCTTGCCTAGGGCATCAATGCATAAATAGATATATTGATTTCCAAGGCCCATCCTCTTTCACCAACAATGTACAAGGAGTCATATCCCAAATCCAAAGGAACCAGACAAAAGCCACGGTGGGAAGAGGAGTTATGACTCCATCATCAAAAACTGTCTAGATCAGACCAGCAACAGTGTAGATTTCAAAATATTTACAACAGATGCTTAAAACCAAACAAAATTACTAGTCAATGCCACACAGAATTCAAAGAACACCTAATCTAACACATGCATGAGTTACAGTTCCAAAACTAATCCATTAAAACCCTTCTACAATCAAAAACATCAAATTTGCACACTCAAACATATAACTGTTATTGCTTCTCAAAAATTTGTCCGTACAACCAACATCCAACCTTTCTTCAAGGTCAAAATTCCCATTATATAGGGTGGTGAAGTAGTTATTATCCCCTTAAGGCATCGTTTGAATAAGTTCTTCAAATCTTGCAAAAGTTGTCGGAGCAACTTTGCAAAGTTGACAACTTTTCCTCATTGCTTGCAAACCACATCAAAATGACTCAAACTTTCACTAAAGTTCACCAAAGACCCAATTATGGGTTGAAACATTATTTTGAGCTAGCTTAGACTCTACTAAAATCATCATGAAATCATCATGATACATGTGCCAATTTGAAGGCTTTACACACATTATCCCTAATTGCACTTCCCAAAAGGTCCTATGACCCAAATTAAACACTTCCTAACTCACCTAGGCTATGGTCAACATGAACTTAAGCTTGACTCAAGATTATTACAAACCAAAATTCCATAAGGAAAACACACACAACTTAACTAACTAGATTTTTAAACCAACCTTGGGGTGCTCCTGCACCAGTTATCAAGTAGACATAATGGATAGTGACAGAGTCAACACAAGATAGTCAGTATATATCACTGAAGTGGAGAGTTAACCGAGAGCACTGATCATGCCCAGAGTTAATCAAGTGTAGTGATAACCAAGTAAATGGACTATACCGAGCATAGAAAACACCAAGATACAAAAGCATAACCAAACACCAGTATAACCAAGATACACAATATACACCAAGCACCAAGGAACAACATTAATCGAGTGGAACCGAGTCCACATAAAAGTTTGTTATGACACATTATTCTATGTAAAAAAATTTGAGTTGAGCTAGATAATGGTTTACACGATCGAGTAGGACATTAATTATGGATTTACAACATTAATAGTTTATGTCTGCTATGTGAAGATGATAAAGGTAAATTATGTACACCATTGATCTTAGGACAAGGATGTAATTATTGAACCCTAATTAGGTCACATAATTTGATATATAAATGTATAGATGCCAAATTTTCTTAAGTATGTTGATCAAGAAATGATCAAGTAGCCGCCATACTACATACATAAAAGATCAGATAAGGGATTCAAGGATAGAAACCACATTGCAGAAATTAGTTTATAGAACTAAGGAAAGACTACCAAGCAAACTAGAGTAGAAGGTATTATCATTCACATTGATGTGATATGTTTTGTAATAACTTAATGGATCTATATAAACAATTTTGAGATTGTATATGTTTTAGATCAATATTATGTTACTCTCTAACAATTGTAATAGACCCTAAATCTCTTAATAGAGTAGACTTAACCGTCTTATTATAAATCTCTTGACTGAGTGCACACATAGATTGTATTGCTAAATCCTCTCATGAGTTAGATGTAGTTGATCTTTTTGTTACTCCTAACAGGGTAAGATCATCAGAAGTGATCATTTTGTAAAGCTTTAATAGGCTATCTTTATTACTACAGTAGTGAAGTTTTGTGGGTCTCATTCCTGCCACAATTTTTACCTTCTAACAAGGGTTTTCTGTGATACCAAAATACTAGTGTCATGAGTACTTACTTTCATGTATGTGTAATGTTTATTTTACATGTATTTACATTTCAGAATTGATACTACATGTTTGGAATAAGCAATCTACTCAATCAGTTACTACAAATAGTGAATACAAAGAATTGAATAAAAAAAATTAACGGTACTGATTCGCCCCTCCCCTCTCAGTACACACCCTTTCCATTATCGTAACATTGGGCCAACAATTGGTATCATAGCTTGTTCTCTTATTTTGAAGGTTTAGAAGATAAGGAGAAAAGAACTTACAATGGAGAGGTATACACTTGAGAAAACTATTGAGAATCAAAAGTTACAACTATGGATCTATGTCAAACAATTCAAGGAAGCTAAAGAGAATCTCAGGGAGATGTTGATTAAGAGGAATGACATGGCACTTCACTGTCATGAAATTGATTATCATGAAGAAGAGATTAATGACCCAATTGATACATCTGGATCTGAATCTGGTAGCATATCTGATGCATCTGAAGGAATCATATCAAAGCTATCTAAGTGCAATCAACAACTTATTGAACAAGTGAAAGCACTACAGATCAGACAAGATACACAAATGGTTAGAATAGTTGAAGTCTTGAATGATGCAAATAAATCCAAACAAGATAGAAACATGGTTGTTGATGAAAGAAGACAAATGAATGAAAAGTTACAAGAGAAAGAAACTAAGATATCTATACTTACTAAAAATTACTTTGAGATCACCAATCAAGTGGTTACTATGAATCATGAAGAAAACTGAGTGAACACTAAACTTGCAAAAAGAATAGATGATATTGGTGTATTGAAAGAAGAAAATGAGAAACCAAGAAATGAAGTGAAGATTTTACAACAACAGAATGAAGTGATTAAGAGATCAGAAGAAAGCACCAAGAGAATGGATGAATTTTTGTACCATCAAAGAAGACTAAATAACAATACCAGATTAGGGGCTACCAAGAAAGGAGAATTGTCAAATCAAGATGAAAAAAGGAATGTCTACTCAAATCCTAAGCTGAAGAAGCCCTCTTGCCACCATTGTGGAAAATCAGGCCACACATCAAATGTTTGCAGGAGGAAAGCAAAATGTATTCCTAGAAAACCTCCTAAATTTAATGGTATTTGCTATAACTGTAATAAGCAAGGAAATCAAGCACATGAGTGTAGATCCAAGTTAAAAAAAACTATAGAAGAAACCATACATGGATAAATATTTTCAAAATTGTAACATGAATGGTCACACAACTCAAGCATGTAGAAATAACACTAAGAAGATCTGGAAACCTAAAGGACAAGAAATAGTAAATCAACTGAGAAGAAAAGGAAATTCTTATGCATGGGTTTAAAACACTTGGAGAAATTGTGAATCATGTGGTAAATATGGAAATATAGTAGCAAACTGTATGAGACTATGGCGAATCAAATCTAGGAATTGGTCAAGCTTTGGAATGGTGTGTTTTCACTATCAGAAAGTTGGTCACTTAAGTAGAGATTGTGCAGATCGAATAAACACTTATGGGAATGGAAATACAATTGATGAAATTGTGAGGATCAAAAATCAAATGTGGAGAAGAGCATCAAATGATAATGCAGGGCCAAGCACTAGAGTCAGTGACACCTCATCCAATGGGTTAGGTGGCTCCACCATCTCCAAACGAGAAATACAAGAAGGTATGGAATTAAGTTTTGCAATGCTATATCTTACATCAGTTCCTATATTTATTGCACATATGCCAAATCAGCATGAATAAAGATGCACTGTGGCATCACATATTTGATTACTATGATCTAGTCTATTCGGTTAATATGTACCAAGTTAAAACTGTCAGTCTATGAAAATGAGAAGAGATTACTGATTTTCTATGGTAACTGAGTATATGGTATACTCACCAAGCTAAAGCATTGATAGTCTTAATCAAGCATGTCCTTTGTTCACCGAGTGGCTGTGAAGCACATTTATTGCACTGACCCAAGTCATTTACTATATATTCAGTTGATGTGAGCTCATTTGTTCACAATGCGATCACAAAGTAGAATAGAGAACATAGAGCTATGTTGCAGAAGAATATTTCCATGCATTCTACAGAGATATAAGAAAATTTCTAAGCGTACAGAGGTTAGTTATTGCACATTTTTCCCTCACCAACTTATTCAAGCACATTTTATGGAAGCCCTAAAAAAATAGAATCATGGCATCTTCATCATAAATAATGAAAGCTAAAATGGATAAGGAAAAGAAGGTTGTTTTGGTGAAGAAATCCACCTACATGAAACCAAACTACAAGATCCATCCACAAGTTGTAGCACAACTAGATAATCAAGGTGCATTCTCATCTATCCCGCCTAGGGTTTTACTAGTGCAAGACATGTGTACATATATACATTGCAAGATTGGTGAAATAGGATATTTTGAGCTTATGTCAACCTACCAATCATTATGCACAGATAGAAAACTAAAGGAAGATCACAAACACTTAGAGGTTAAAGGGTTAACTCATGCCCTAGATTTCCTGAAGGTCTTTCAAAATGAATGGATCCACATTGTACATTGTAGGGTACATGAAGAGAAGCTATGGCTAGATGAGCCTAAAAATATAACTAGGGATGTCATTCATGCAGTAAAAGGGTATCCCATATGTGAAAAAGCCGAATCCCTAAGACACCTATTGAGAACTAAGTTGGAAAAGCTAACATTAGCTGAGTGGGACAGGAGATCCTTGAAGGTCAACTGCATCAATGATCCTGAACTAATATTTGGTGCTTATGCCATTGGGTATAAGATATTCCAGTCCAGTAGACCGAACAACGTACCATGTGGAGATGTTGATATAGCTTACAAGATAGTCAAGAAAGAACTACAACTTAATTTTTCAGAGCTGTTGCAGAGGCAATTTGAAGAGAATATGATAAACATCAGGACAACAAAGACAAATACATGTAAGTTCAATTCATTATTAATTTTCATATTCTTCTACATGCAATATTTATTTCCATCAATCGGTAAAGTTAAGTGGAAGATAGAAAGACCGGTTACAATACAAATTGATGAGATGATTACAAGTTTAGGTCAGAAATTTGAACTTGTAATGAATGAATACCTCACAAAATTCAAAGCTAGAATGGAGAAGAGATCCTGGATTCCACTACAACTAGTTGATAAATACCAAGACAATATCTGTTTTGTAGTAGATATAGACACAACATTAATCAAAGTAGCTAATCCGAGGACAATATGGCTACCTCCAATGGAGTTTGAATTGAATATTGATGTTTCTATAGAGGCTATTGAAAAATTGTTAAATGAGCCTGTTGAAAAATTGGCCATGAGATTTGGCACTTATGATGAGGCAAAGACCCGAATACAAATTCAGTTACAAGTACAATAGTTGGGTAGGAAAAAGACCAAAATTATCAAAACATTGAAAAGGAAACTTGCAATAATGAATGAAGAATTGGATAAGTCTGAAGAAGAAACAGAGAAATAAACCTCAGTTGGTCAAGAAGAAGAACTAGATCATGACATTGATGCCACCAATTCTGATGACATGCCAGTTGAGTCATCCAAGGCCAAAAAGGGAAAAAGGACAAAGACTGTATCTCCACCACAAACAAGATCATAATCAGTGACTAGTGACTCACCACCTTTGAAGAAAAATGTAGCAAAAATTACAAGGCCCTCACCAAAATTTATATACTAAACAAGGAAGCAGAAGGGTACTACTACTACACTGAGAGAAAATAGGAGATATGTGCAAAACAAAGATGACAAGGATGATTCTAATGAGAATCAAGATCAATTCAAGGTTGTTCACAACACACCATCACATAGTATTGATGAGATTGCAGAGGCAATCAAGACAACCTGATAGTTGAAACATCCAAAGATACAAGCATATTCAGATTTGTCTACCGAGAACAAGGATAAAATTGAAGAAGCAATCATAGGTATGATGATTAACCTTAAACAAGTTCCAGTTGAATTTTCTACTTCTATACCATCAGAACTATATGATAAAATATCATCAAGATGGTCTTATGCACTCCAAACTAAGAAACATATCAGAGAGGCGGCTCTCACACTTATAACATTCAAGTGCACAATTGAGGGAAGTTAGGATATCATGAGACAATATGCCAAGAAATTTCTGAAGAAACAAAGAACATTGAATATCCTACAAGGTAGAACTAGTAGAAAAACAACAATATATGACCAAATAAACTACAAAAAATTATAGATAATTGACCAAATTTGGTCACGTGATCAGTGGTAGTTTATTGCCAGTCATTTATCTCATGACCAAATTTATGACTAGACTATTTTAGTTATCAATTTGGTCATTTGTTTAGTCATTTATTTGGTCATTTATTTGGTCATTGATTTGGTCATTTGTTTGGTCATTTATTTTTTCATTAATTTGTTCATTGATTTAGTCATTTATTTGGTTGTTTATTTGGTCATTGATTTGGTCATTAAATTAGTCATTTATTTAGTCATATTTTTAGTCATTTATTTAGTCATCTATTTAGTCATTTATTTAGTCATTAATTTAGTCATATTAGGGCATGATGAAATAAAACCACCATCCTCCTACTTGTAAAGTAGGTGCTCTTCCATTGAACTAGTACCCTTTAAAGAATAATCATACCATGTACACTAGTACTTTCCATTAAACATGATTTCAAGTTTTTCCATCTATAGTTCAAGGGTTATGATAGTAAATGGTTATGACAATCATTCAAAACAAAGTATGTCAAAGACTGTTATGAGGAAAAGTTTGTGATTGTCATGTAAAGAGGAAGAATCGCAGGTTCCATCACTGTGAGAAGAACATTCTATACATGAAATAAAATGTAAATTTCTTGATCTAAGGGGCAAAAAAATGGAAAAAACATAGAGTAGCAACCTCCATCCAATTTCATGAATAAAGGAGAAAAATTCAGAGATTAAAACATAACTCTTTGCATGAAGAAACAACTCCTTTAGTCAAGACAACAACAAATAAAAAGGGTTTCCCACAAAGTATCCATTTGAATGTAGGGCATGCACAATTATTTTATGTTATCTATTTCCTAAGAGAGGGATCTCTCATGTTCCATAGGCTTCATATTATTTCAATGAGTTGTATTGAGCATTTTTCACCCACCAAAGCATTCCGCATGTAATGCATGAATGTAATATTTTGATGGAAAGATCACAAGACATTCATGAGTTTATGACAGTCAAAAGCATTGATATTTTATAAAAAAACAAGAAATAGAGCAAAAGAATGCTATGATATGCTGAGATTGGATGTCTCTTTTACTATGCCTTGAGGTGAAGTAATCAGGTAAGGGAACGAAGGAAATTCAAACTCCAATGAATTGTAAATACTTATTGGTGGGGTTCAAGAGTCAAGCATGACAAGAAAGAGATACTTAGGTAGAGGTAAGTCCACAATTCCTATTCCTACAAAGGAACTTAGAAAAATTGTCCAATCAAGAGTTGAGAGTCAAGGATATTGATGGTGCAAGGAACCTAGGATTAGTTTTTGGATTTGAGTTTTTTCTTTGTAATAAGGGATGTGTTTCACCATCCATCTTGTTGTCTGGTCCATCTTGTGTGGACAAGGAACCTTTGGTCTGTTTATAAACCAAGGATGCCTTAGTCCATTTGACTGTTTGGTTCTAGCACATTTTGGAGTTTGGGTCAAGAAGTGGTTTAGGTCCTATAGCTCTATTTTGGTCATGTTCCTTGGGTTTTCTTTTGACATTTCCCACTTGGTGGGATGCTGTCTTGTTTTGTTGGCTTTGTTATGTTTGAAAAGTTGCATTGAAAAGTTGCACACTTTACAACATTCCTCAACATGTTGCTCGAGTTGAGTATTTACTCCCAATGACCCTAACTATTTTGAGATTTAGTTGGATCGGTTTGAGAAAGTTAGTTTTTGGTAAGGAGGAGTTTGTTCATTATGGGACAGACAAAGGAAACCATCAGAAAGAGCAAGTTTTAATGAAAATTGACTATTTTCTGAGCATTGTTCTTTGTTGTGTGACCATAAACAAATTTGAGTGTTTGATTTAAATATTCCATAACATTCTTGAAATAATTACGATCCTACTGCATTTTGTCTTAAGTAATTTGGTTGACATTTATTAGAGTTTGAAGGAAAACTATGTCTGCAGGACGAAATTTCTCAACAATTGGGGTCGGGCTAAAAGATGTGGCCCTAACTTACTATTACACCATGGGAATTCAATGTCATTGGTTGGAGAGTAACTTAAGGAAATGCTTCAAGGGATTCCAAGATCTCAGAGTTGTGAGATTGGTTTGTGAACTTGAACTTTGATGCCCTAGGCTAAATATTGGTATGTATTTAGCCTGCGAGAAGGAAAGAAGCATGCAGCAACAGACCGTGGGTGCATTGGGACCAAGTGCAAGTTGAGTCATGATGTTTGAAGGCCATATAATTCTTCCTAATTACTGTAACTAGAATAAGTACCCAAATTTACACTAATCCATCTAACTTAGCCTAATTTGATCATCTAGGCAAAGGCACCGCTATGACAGTTTAGTGTTGCGGGATTAGAACAATTACTTGTTGTTTAAAGTTTGATCTTTGTGGTGTTAGAAGGTATTGAAACTAGTAGAAGGAGTCTTGGTTCCTTATTTTTTATTGGCATTGAAAGAAAAAATTGTTGTTGCTGCAGGCAAAAGTAAGGTAGAGACATTGTGTTTTGTGCGTAAATGCAGTCATTGCAAAGGCTGAACTTTAAGGATAGGCCAACTTGCAGTGGAGGTATCCAAGTACCTTAGTGACCCTACTAATTCTCTGATCGTTCCCATATTGGAGAAAGGAACACTATTTCAAGGTTATGAATTAAGGTAAAAATAATGATTCTTTGTGTTGCACGACTCTATAGTCCGATGTTTTGAGTGTAGTGACACCATAGAGGTGTATTGAAAGTGTAAGAACCTTAGATTAACTTCCTTTGTTCCTTTTGGTATATTTTAAAACAAACACAAACATTTTGAATCCCTAAAGAATCATTTTTTAAAAATATGCAAGAAAGATTGAAGCCCTAAAAAAGTCATGGAGATGCAAAGGATTATATTAATTTAAATAAATAATGGGAAATTGAAGCGAATTCACCCTACTTTGGTACTGACTGGCATTTAATTAGACTGTTTAAAGTAGAGAAACATAATGAAGATGTCATCTCAATAGGAGATGGACCAAAAGGCTAGGGATGGAGAGACTGTGGTGTCTAGAGGCATAGGAGGAAAAAGTTTGGATAATCAGGAACGCCTTGCATAAGGTTGCAATAAAGGTGGAAAAAATTGCAAGGAGAAGCTTGGGCATGAAGGGTACTAGGAGCTTGGTCAGATGGGGGGAGAGACCCATAAATAGCAGCTGGGCCATGAGGGCTATCAAGAATTGGGGAAACAGGGAGGACAGACATGTAAGAAACAACTGGGGCATGAAGGGTACCAGAAAATGGGCTGTAAGGGTGGTTTAAGTGGTAGAAATGATTAGATTAGTCTGTGCACTATTGTAATATATTTTGTATGGAAATTTGTAGTAGTTTATGTAGTTAAAGGATTTGTTGTAAATTAGCAATGACTATAAATCTTTGTTTCTAATTGAAGTGTTTGTGTAAAACAAAAAAAATTGGGAAATTCTTTGTAGACAAAGGACTGAGAAGAAATCTAGAAAATATTACCATAGAAAATAAAGGTATGTAGTCTATAGACTGCATTTTTTAAAACTCCATATCTTAAGAAAAGTATGCAAACACAAAATTTAGCATTTTTTAAATGTACACAAACATGAAATTATCTTTCATGATTGTAATGAGGGAAGAAAAAATACCTTGTATCCATTGCTGATGAGAAGTCAATCTATGTTGCAGTGTACTTTGGAAATTGCAATAAGAAGTTCTGGCTTTTACCCAACCTCCAATCCAAATTTTAATTGATGCCCAAACTCAACAATATCATCCAAAAGAAAGAGATCATGGTTACATTTTATTGGAAAGACTCCTTGAAAAGATTGTTGCACAACAAAAGAAAAATACATCAAACCCACTCCCACTTTGTTACAAATAAAGATGAATTAAAATGATAACAATAAATTTCATTTATATACATATATTATCATATAGGGAAACTAGACAGTCATCTATTAAACCTTCCTTAATTGGTGTTTGTATTCATAAATTGGGTTATGAATGTCTTTGCATTAGATCCTTTAATTTCTAGAAAGTTTTTGCACATAAAGGCAGAGATTGTAAAAATTGTAAGAGTGAAATAAAGTACCAGGTTGAGTTAAATTCTCTATGTTTCCCATCTTGTCTTCTCAAAGTTGGGGAGGTTGTGATTCCTAAAAGTTTGACATAGGATTGGAGTTCCCCTAAAGAAAATACAAAATTTACAATTACTTGTCTTGACATTGGTTTAGAGAAGAGGCCAATTAAATATTTATGTATTTGATGCTTTACAACTTATTCTATCACTGAACTCTAAATCTTATGTTGTTCTCTCCTGCAACTAATATGAAATTATATGAGAATATTTTTAAACCATCAAAACCATCAACCTGAAACCAAATGTCTTGTATAAGAAAATATATATGGAAAGCAAACAAGCTACCCCAATGCCGCTTGTATTCTAATCATGTCACTTGATATAATCCACACTACAATGATAGAAAAATGAAGTAGCTACACATTTTATTTGATGCAAAATAACATTCCTAGTTAAGTTAGTGTTAGTTAAAAAACCAGCTCTTAGATTATATGAATTAAATAATGGTTCTGATTTTGAATCTTTAATCTTTGTCTTCAATAATCAAGACTTGAAAATATTGATTTTGAAACCATAGAAACTTGGACCAACTAGAATCTAATACTTTCAAACAAACAGTTTTCAATATAGATATAGCAATGCCAATGTTTAAGTGATTATATATAATAATACAGGTTCAATGAGGAGTAAATAGTGATAGAATCATGTGTTTTGAAAAGTTTAAAGAAATAATTTTTTGATTTCTCAACACTTGAGGAAAAGAAAAAAACATTATAGATTTCTTACAGCAATTTGAACTGTTGAACAAATAAATGCAGACAATTAGAATGGTATTAAACTTGCAACATGAAAATAAGGATTTTGTTTAGGAGAAGATTGATTTACATCCTATTGTTAATTAAAAATGGATGAATTGTATGTTTTTGTGATTAGATTTGCAATGAATTTTTGTTTTTGAATGAGAACATGTAGTAACATGCAATTAAACAAACCAACCATGTTGTGAAAGACTAGTGTCATCTTTTAAAGTAGTCGATATTCCAAGTTCCCCGAAGAGATAAATATAATTCATGTTTTTCTCCTATAACTCACTAACCCTTTTTTCTTGAGCTTTAACTCATCTAAAAACCTTGACAATTGAAAACATATATATATATATATATATATATATATAATGCCTTTAATAGTGACTTTTCAAGAGTTTGTGTTAGAAATCTACTTCTTTTCGCATAAATAGCTAAAAGAGTGAAAGTCAGGCATTGATAGCCTTGGCTATCAGAGTCAGCCAACTCAACAAATCTTACCTCCAAACTTGAAAAATTGCTTAGAACTTGGAACACAAGTCCTCTGAGAATAAAAAATCTCATTTATAAATAATTTAGCTATAGAATGATGCATGAATAGAAAGAATGTATGTTATCATTTGTATCAAAATGAGATCAACGATATTTAGCTTTTAAAAGTAATTTAACATTAACAAATCAGGCACTTTTGACTTTTATCTTGATCAGGGAAAAGCATTAAAGAGCTGCTCCATAGACAACCTTTTCCTTATGAAACATAAGGTGTAAAGATACAACAAACATAAAAAAATATTAGGAAACTATCACACGATGTCCAAGAATTGGCTTGAAGTCTAAAGATAAGGGCTATCTTATAGCAACTAATGCAACAACATGAATACATAATCTTAACAATCATAGGAAAAAATGTATACTCTACAATGTGTGTAGAGACAACACTGAAAATGATTTGAAAAAATTAGGAATTTTGAAATGACTTGCTTATAGAAATATATGCTTCACTTATGCAGGTTTACACATCACAACACTTCATAACTATTATCCATAATTGAATTGATGTGGTAAAATTTGAATGCTAATAATAGAAATGCTAGATTGTAAAAACACAATGTAAAAGACTATTAATTATTAGCCACACACCAATAGACCATGTTGACCTAAACTATAATTAAGAGGAATGAAATTTGAACATATGCAAAATATCCTCAAAGATTTTAAGATGTTGATATGCTCAAATATCCCTACTCTATGCTAATCTTGATTTTGTTGAAACAAATGGTGTGTATGAATGCTTATTCAAAGAACATATGGAATGCTATTCTAAAGGAGTAAATGGCTTCTTAGTTATACAAATAAGAATCAATATTTTGACCTTGGTTCCAATCATTTAGTATGGAAATGGACATGAAATTCCTTTTCCTCCTAATCTTATCACATAAATTAGCATTTATTTGAGAACTACTATGACAAAGAATCATCAAGAAAAACATTACCTAGAAGCTAATATGAAGTTCATTAAAGGCTCTGAGACCTAGTTAGGTATAAATACCAACCAAACAGAGTAACATTAAAAAACAAGAAGTTTTTTCTACTTTTCAATATATATTTATACAATGCCAAGTTTCAATTTATTCTTATCCTACATGGGAACTTATGCAAATTACCTCTCCAGTAGCTATTCTAGCATTTTGTCTCACTAGTGACCCAGCTGCAACCATAGCATTTTTCTCCAAGACAACTCCATCAAGTAGAGTAGCACCCATGCCAAAAAATCCCTCATCCTCAATTGTGCACCCATGCAGTACAACACCGTGCAGGTGACCTACCTAAATCATGTAAGCATGTCAAACAAACATATCAATTCTTATTATAACTCACTAAACAACTACAAATATAAATTACATAGATCATTAAATAGTCAAGACAAATGCAAACATCCCTCCAAATTTATTGACAATTTGAAACAAAAAGGTAAGAAAATCCTGCACCCCCAGACAGATTTTTTCACAAATCAGCAATCGTCATCAGCAAATCTTGCCACTTCAAATATTTATATTTAATGAAAGAGACTTGAAAAAGAAAAATAGAAGAGGTTCTACAACTTCCATAAGCTACTTTAACTAGATAATTGATCTACATTGTAAAAATAGTACTCTATTGAACATGTCAATCTCTCAAATACTAGTTAGCTATGTAACATATGCAGTTCATGCCACATATTGTCACTATACAAGCTAGGCTCTTTATGCAATTCACCATAGATTTATGCATGGAGAAATTTAGCAAAAAAATATGTTAGTCACATTTATCATGATATAAGAAGACTAATGCATTCAGAGGCTCTAGAAGAATTAAAATGGTTCTAGAATGAGAACCAGGAGAAATCACAAGTAGTTAGTAGATGCATTTACAAATTCATGAAAAGCAACTGTAATATAATTACATACCAATTGTAACTTTACTCCCAATGATTGTGGGAAGAACCTTTCCAACTGATGAAGGGTGCTCCCCTTAATACCACAAACACATAACAGAAACAGAGAAACAACAACAAATTGCAAGAACAGAAAATGGGCTTCTTATTATCTCCACAAATGTGGAATTACAAAATTTCAGAATTACAATATGCAAAGCCACATGGGCATTTTACTTACAATATTCGGTAGGACAAAGCCTCGAATTCTTACTCCGATCCACCCAGAACTTCCCTAGACAACACTACGGGCCTTCTTCATATAGGCAATTTCCACCGCCCGAGAAGGTTCCAGAAATCTAGCCATTAATGCCGACAACCCATAACATTTAATTATTTTTCACTTTTATTACAAAAAGGGTCGGCTTTGAATATTTACAAAATATGAGATTAGGTAGCCCAACTTTCGGAAACCATAACTTTTGAACCGTAGCTCCGTTTGGCTCTTATGACCACTTTTCGGAAATGGGAGATCGCGATCTACAGTGCCTGACTTGCGAAGCGCTAGTCAGCCGGGGGTTTGACCTCGATCTAGAGCCTCTAAGGTCCTGAAAATTGAGCTCA
>MU227120.1:844723-870625 GCA_018584345.1 Thuja plicata | reverse complement strand
CAACTTACTAAAAATAGTAAGTTTCCAAATATAGCAACTTTGTACAAAATAGCCCTTATTGAATAGAAAAACACATATTTTTGGGTGATGCAAGATTGCCCTTACACCCAAGATGCTCCTGCATCACCAACAAGGTTTGATTTTGCAACATGCACAAGAGTATTGTCTTGTATGTTTGTGCCAGAACCAACTGTTATGCTATTCACATCTCCTGCAAAACCCTAGCTGTAAAAGTATAAATACCTGCTTAAAACAGTCAATTCAATCCTGCATGACAAATTTAAAGTGTTGTTTTCATACTTTTCTATTAAATGAACACAAATCTCAGAGCCTTAAAAGCATTATATTTCCTTGCATTAAATTTCATTGCATATATATAAAGATAATTGAGGCCTAAATTGCTAGTTCCTTTGCACCAATTTATCTTGATATATCTTTAAAAAAAAATCTATATGGAGCACATGAAAAAATTGATCTTGTAAATAGATATATAATAAGGAATTCAACTAGGTTATCAAATATTGTGAACATGAAAGATTTCAAATTCATACACCCATCAACACTAGCAATTTTAGAGGCTTGAACCATGGCGATTTTAATTAAATTTGACATGTATAATGTCTGACAAATAAATAAGAATACCCTATGTTCAGAAGAATTTCCTTACAAATGCAAATTTTTATTAAAATCTACAACCAATATTTGCTACATATATTGAAGGAAAAAATCCATTTTAGGATAATAAAAAAGCAAACAACCATTGACTTCTACGGGAAATCCGTGCAGTTTGTCAAATTGAACATAGCCAAAAAGTTATCCTTCAACCAAATGACATGAGGATAGGTGAATGCTCTGTTGTTGTCATAGTAGAATCATTTTCTATTATTTGAATATAAAATATCAATGTTTTTCACAATCCTTTATCAACTTACTGCCCAATGTAAGCTATATCACAGAAACAATAAAGCTTAATATTCTGGTAGATGTTCACAGTGTTGAAAAAAAAACTAAGGGGGAGACATAGTCAAATATTGGAATTATAAGTTTGTAATATATAAGGAAACTACGGTGCTTTAGAATAGTATGCAACCACATTCATCTCAAAGTATTTTGTTCCATGTCACATTAAATAACACAACTAGTAAAATAAAATAAAGGTTTTGAGCCTATTAGCAACATCACTCATTTCATTTCTGATCTTGGCAGAAACATTTTATAAATAATAAAATAATAAAATAAAATAATAATCTCATTAGCTGTGACTATTATTCTAGTCAACATGAATTTGTATGACCTAATTAAAAGAGTAAACATTGTACAATAATTTACAAAATATAACTTTTTTGAAGGGAAATCATTGTATGCTAGGGAAGGGAGAATAAAAGGATTCATCAAACTAGGTCCAAAAATAGAGTTTTACTTGTCAAGCAAATTGAATGCTCCTGATTTGGTTAGTAATTTTTTTCAAAGTAAACTGCAATGCATATCTACCATGGTGAACCATCAAAAAATAAATGACCTTTTTTGTTGCCTACAGGCCTATCATTTTGTAAGGTCTTTCAATAAAACATAAAATCCTCTTCTACGATATTCTTTGAATGCATTTCCCAAGTTGAGTTTGTCGCCTAGATAGTTTGCCTTCAAAAAATCTTTGTTTCATTGGTGCAGGAGCACCTAAGATATCGAGGTCAAAGGTCACCATATGAGCAATGTTATTTATAGTATTTGGGTCATTTATGATGTAATTAAGGCTATTTGAGTCAATCAAATCCAAATGTAAGGCTATGAGAACCAAGTTGTAAAAAGTTGCAAAGAGGTCCTGAAATAAGTCCAGATGGTCAAATGATGTAAAATGTCCATGGAAGGGTTATATGGGTTGTAAAATTTTATTAGAATTCCATTTAAATATGTTTGAAGGGTTCGTACAAAGTTTGGGAGTCGTTGGTATAAAAACGCAAAAGTTGCTAAAAAGTTGCATGATGCAACATTGCAAAGAGAATGCAAAATTGATGCAAGGCAGTTGTAAGGTCTTAGAAGGAAGTTATAACTATCAAGGTAGATAAATATTCTATTAAGTCTTCATTTGGTCAAATCCAAGAGGGTGGTTCAATTAGTGGGAAGATTGTATTGAGAAATCCATAATACCCATGACTGTCACCTTGGTTCCTACAGGGTTGGTGGACAGTTGGGTTTGTTTTAATAAGTTTGGATACATGAGATGATTTTTTTAGAGGTGGAAATGGCAGAAACATCACTTTACACTGTTATGCCCTGCATCCCCATCCTTACATTTTGTGTGCAAAATGTTGGGTCCCCCTTTTTTTTCCTTTGTTTTGCTTTTTTGTTGCGGCTTTGCCTTGTCTTTCTTTTCCTTTCTTTTTCTTTTGCTTTTCTTTCTCTGGGGTTTTCTTCTCCCGGAGTGTTGTTTTTCGGTTTGGTTTTTCCCCTCCGGGATCCCAGATCCCGGAGGTTGTCTTTTGTTGGGAAGCCAGACTCTGGATTCTGGGATTTGTTACGATGATGTTCTTAGGTCTTAGGAATACCATCGTAAGGAATCCCCGGGCCCAGAGTCCGGAGGTTTGTCTGACCTAAAATCTCCAGAAGGAGGAGGATTGCTTTTTACCAAAGGTATAAATAGAACTTACCTGTCATTTTCACATTTACCACGATTAAAACCTTCGAGCACTTAGAGAAAAATAGAGTGATTTCAAAGCGATTAGCAGAACAGTTACAGAGAGATTTGTGATAATCAGAGCTTAACACCTTCTACTGTTCTCGGACGTACGCTAGTGCTTCGTGGTGGTGATCCTAACAGTCTAACGATTCGAGTTGTTGCAGAGTTCTCCTGGTAATCTTTCCCTTCCTCCACCTTCTGCGTTTTCAGGTTGGTTCCTCTACTTCCCTCTCTGTTTTGCTTTTGTTTTCCTGGTTTTCCTTGGGTTTGTTTGTTTTGTCTCCGTTTTGGCTTTGTTTCTGTCATGTCTTGCTTTTGTCTTCTGGTCTTTGCCACCTGTTGGTGGGTCAGCTCTGCCTGAAGGTTGTCCGCCTTCTGTGCAGAAGTAAATAGCCTGTAAATAGTCTGTAAATAGTTTGTAGATATCATGTACATGATGTGAATAGTTGTATATACTTCCATTTTTTCTTCATTTGGTTCTCCCTTGAGAGTCGCCCCGTGTGTTTATTCATGTATATATGTACATATCCCTATAAATATCCCCTGTATATTTCCTCCCTTTCATGTATATATCCCTCAGCTCCGTGTGTATCCTTCCAGGTGGCTCAACGTGCTAGTCGAGTCACCTCTGCTTCTGGTTTTTGCCTTCAAATTTGCTTCGAGATGAAAAACCACCAGTTTGAAACTCAGCTCGTGGCCAGTTTCAAACTGGTAGTTTTCTCTCTCCTCCATCAAGGCTATCAGAGCCTCATTTATGTCCCATGCACGCAATCACTTCCAGCCAAGTGGCTTTCCCTTTTTGCATGTTCGGCCAGTCGGCGCCGCCGCTAGTGCCATCACATCCAATTAATGTCAACCCATGTGGCGCCCACGTAGGCTCAACCACTTGCTCATTCATTCAATTTCTCTAATGGTCTTTTCTCCGGGCCTCGGGCCCCCTTTTACCACCCCTCAACCTAAGTCTCCATCAAGCGTGGTAAAATTTCCCAGACCTAGAGATGTGATGAAATCCTAAGTTTAAGATGTGTTTTGCTTTTTGGATATCCTTGTGAAAAACTAACTTTTCAGGAAAAGAAAATGGCGCGGTGGTAGGAACTCTGGGCCCCGGAGTAATTATTTACTTTGATAAAAGATTCTGACGGTCGCTTTGTCTCGTAGGTCCAAAATTCCACTTGCAACCATGTCTGAAGCATCTGCATCCTCTCCTCCCGGAAGCCCAGAATTACCAACCACTACAGATACCAGGGCAGCGGCAAAATCAAAGATGGAAAATGCCCTGGCAAAGCTGCCCCTCACAATGAAATTTGTATAGGATAGTGAGATCGTGGGTATAAAGGTCGAGTGCAAAGTGAAGCTGATGACCGACGCCAGTGTCGGGACTTAGGTAGAAATGTAGGCCCTAGTAAAAATAATGCACATCCAGCGACAGGCTGGAGACCCACTTGCAATAAATATCGGAGGTTCCGGGATCCTCCGGGCAGCTTGTTTCCCATGCTCCATGCAGTCTCCGGAGCTTGTTCTAGCACTAGCGGCCAACTACAACTCTTCTGTCTGGGCTGTCATGCTCGCAGCCGCTGAACCCACAGGGTTCCCCACTCCACTGGTGTCCCTAGACCTAGTCACTTTCCAAGTTGGCCTTGGCATCCCCCAATTTGATCAGGCCACGATTGTCACAAGGTCAGATGCCTTGAAATAATTCGCTGGACTGGAAGATGCTGCCCGGGCATATATAAATGCCAATTGGCTCAAAGTCCCAAAGAGGGACCCCAAAAGGATGAAGATTGATATCCCCCGCTCTGAATTCAAAGAGAGCATCCAGATGGGGATGATAGCATTGGCTCGAGTATTTGGGCGACCCTTCGCCCAAGGATTTACAAAATAGATGTACTATTTCCTGCTGGGCATCTCCACTAAGGGAGAGTTCTTCGACTGGGTAACCATTATTTCCAACCACATCGACTCCCAGTTCTGGCAGCTGAACAAGGATAAGAAGTTCTACATGACTTCTTATGTTTTCTGGGCCTTGGCTCAGCAGAGGCCCCACACCAACGGCCTGCTCACAGATGGCGTCCTTAGATTTGGTCTGGGACAAAAAGCACCATGGGACCATTTCCCACAAATCCAATGGGAAGCCAGCTTCCCCAGTTACTGTCGAGTAAATGATTGTTTCATTTATTATCATTTGCTTACGCCCACCCAGGACGCCGGATACCGCCTGTCTACTGAGGTGATGAAGTTTGTTAGTAGTTATGGGCACTACTACATCCAATTCTAGTAGCATACATACATTAGGGTTGCCGGCTTCTCTGGGAAACCCTACTTGTTTCCCAGGCATTGCGGGGACAAGATCGTGCTGCTGGATTATTACAGACAAATGATGGAGCTACACACCTTCTTGGCTCTCAAGAAGGTCCCCAATGTTTTGTTCCCAATCTCTTGTGGGAACTATACCTGCAGTCTAGCCGCCACAAAGGAGGCAGACAATGAGCTTAAATGTTACAACTTACAGGAGTTTTACCTGGCGTGGAAGAACTTCAATCTGCATGGCCGAATTGCAGAAGCACTACCCCGGGCTTCGGAGCCCCACCACACACACATGGAAGACTTCTGGGTAGATCACCAGGACAACGTGGATGTGCATAGCTGGCATTATGACAGAATGATGGCTGGAATGATGCAGGAGCTAAAGCTCCAGAGATTCCCGATGGGCTTCTCTGACACCACCCCCACCACAGATCCCCAGTACTGGGAGAAGGGGATTGATAAGATGGCACTGCCCACAATAAATTGGGCCACCCAAGAAGACCACACAATTGAGGACTTCACTCAGGAAATTATCGAGCAAAGTCATACATACTTCAAGAGGGTGTGCCCCGGGAGTGCACGCCTAGCTCCCTGACCAGCACCAAAAGTAAGGCTACAGCTGGCACTAACATTAACTCCAGGGGCCGGAACATATTCACAGGTTGGGACTTCTACACAAGGCGCAGCCAAAGGAAAAGGGATAGCCACAACCCCCTCAGCGCAGCAGACTCCCATACAAGAATATATTCAATAATCTGTGGTGGCCTCCCAACAAATGAGGGAGCAACTATTGACAAAGCTGGCCACTCCCCTGCTTATGTCCAGACCAATTCGTCCCCCTTCCTCCCCATCGCTAGCAGCCCTAATGATGAAGGTGAACGGGGTTGATCCCACAGAGGCAGTAGCAATTGCCGATGCGAGACCGCCTCTGAGCACCCAAAGGAAAAGAAAGCACATCAAATAGCCAAAGGCAGATCTGGCGCCAAGGTCGTCCCTCCCCAAAGAGGTGGAGATCCTCTCTTCCAGTTCCCTGGAACTGGAGAAAGAGGCAAAACAAATAGAGGACCCAGCTAGTCCCCCTCCTGAAGAAGAGTTTGATCTATTTGCAACTGATGAGTTTGGGAATCTGCAAGGAGGCAATACACAAGAAGGGATGAAAGTCCTGGAGAAAGAAGAAGAGGCTGTGGACCTCCGGGACCTGGAAGAAGAAGCTGCAAAATAAGAAGAGTAGCAAACAGAAGAGCAAAGACCAGAGATTGTCTCCAGGGCTCAGGTAGCGCAAGGTCTAAGGGTGTACCAACAACAAATAATTGAACATAAGGCATCAGCTGGGGAACCCGGACCCAGATCTTTGGGAGCAACCGTAACCCCAGCCACCGTGTTCCAAGGACCACTCCCAGGGGTGACCTTCGGGCAGATAATCACAGCGGCCCAAACTTTAAACCTTGGCCTGATACCTCCCCTGCTGCTAGAGGAAGAAGAAGAAGAGCAACTTGAAGAGATAATCCTCGAAGAAGCTGACCAAGGTCCAGATTCACCAATTGACATCCGGGACCAGGCTGACAATGTAGAAATTGAAGATGTTGCCGAAGAAGAGGTGCCGATAGAGAAGGAAAGAGAGGAGGTACCTGTTGAAAAGGAGCAACCACCACCGGACACCGGGAGAGCATCAGAAGAACAGACTCTGGTAGGAAGGCCACCTCTCCTGCCTCCGTGGTTGGTGGAAAGAAAGAAAAGAAAATCTCAATCCACTCCAACAATCCCCATCTCCCTGGCAGAAATAATGGCCTTGGCTTAGGCCCCGTCGAAGGCAAAGAAGGCCCGGACAGTTCACACATTACGAACTGGGCTGGGCGGAGAAAGAGTTATAGTAGTGGCAACGCCTCCCCCAGATGCCGATGAAGCGACTGCAGATCCCACAGATTACAACATCGCAGAGGTACACTTAGGAAAAAGAGGAAAGTAGGGCGAGGTAGACCTGCTAAAAGAAGCAGCAAGGGCAATGGAGGCCTGATATGAGAAAGAGGCCCAGAGGCTCAAAGTAGAAAAGGAGAAGAACACCAACCTTGTTGGGTTGTTAACTAAGCTAGCTAGACCCATCAGCACTGCCCCTCCACAGGCCTCCACCTCAGAAGAATTACCGCAGAGAGACATAGATTCCCTGCGTGTAATGAAAAAGAAGGCCCAAGCAGTTGATGAGTGGGCCATTCTGCAGATAGGAAACACCTGGGGTTTCCTAGCATCCACTCTCCTAGATTTGTATAGGGCCCGGCAGGTTATTCTCCAGGCGGAAGCATTAGTTGAGCAGTGGGAGAGTGATGCTGAAAATTACCAGGCGTGGAAGGCAGAGCTTGAAGAGCTCCTCACCCTGGGAGAAGATATAATTTTTGAATCCAGAATTCTGGGTGAGGAATCATTTGATTTCGTGAGGACTCAGCACTCCAGACTGGACCTCACATTGGAGGTAACCAAGCAACTGGTGGAGTCCTTGCAAGAAAAGATGAGCAAAGTAAAATATTCTTTTAATTTATGTAAATCTTTTGTAATAAAGGCTTCCGGTATGGATCCCTTTAACACCGATACTTATACTCCCAAGGAGTTAGTTTTGGGGAGTTTTGATGAGATGATGAACTCCCGGTATCAATCCCTGGAGGAAATGGATGGGGCCAAGATGGTCAAATTGATTGAGATGGTGCTTAAAGGCCATGATGTCGCAAAAATAGCGGATGAGTTCAGAAGTAATGTTCCAGACCTAGGGGAACATGTTGAAATGGCCAGATACAGGAGAGCCAGTCTAAAGAAGATTTATGAAGATGGCATTTTCCGCTTCCTTAAGGCCTTTGGCGATAATAAACAACCTTGAATTTCTCCAGGGGCCAGAGAAATTTGAGCATTCAGTATTCTTTATTCTTTTTGGGGATGTAAGTCCCTGGATCCCGGAGTCCCAGATTCAAAGTTTTGTATTCTTTGAAGTGACCAGCGTCCCGGTCCCTGAGGCCGACCGGTCACTTTCAGAAGCGGTTAATAAAAATTGTCAGAGGGTAGCTGGACACATTAAGAGGTATTGGCTTGATGGTTGATTTCTGACAGTGGTATTCTCAAGGCACCATTCAAAGGTACACCTGACATATTGGAGACAGGGTGCCACATTTCCCATTTATGAGGCATGTAGCCTCGGTCCCGGGGGGGACCTACTTTCTACCTTCTCTTCTCTGGTTCTCTTCCCGAGACCAATTCTTCCAATGTATATTCTTATCTTATTCTTCTGACATGACAGGCCTATTCTGTCTCCAGGTCTTTTGTAGGGTGGCGCAGGTAGTACCGGCCCCTAGATATTGTATTTTATTGAAGTAAAGTAAAATAGGGTTAGGGTTAAAGAGTTGTATAAATAGGCAAATCGGCCCATTTCCAAGGGTCAGCAAAATTGATGATTTTGTTGTCCATAGCAATAGCAAGAGTATTTTCTGAGTTTAAGTTGCAGAGCTCAATGCTCCCTTGTTCTGTTCTTGTTAAGTTGAATGCTGCCTTGGAGCCACTATTGTATCACGCACAAGTGATTGCTGGAAGAATATTAATGAAGAAAGAAGGATTCATGGCAATGCTGTTGTTACCATCCCTGCTTCTGAGTTAATGGTATTTCATGTTTTAACGTTCTATATGTCATTTGCTCTGAATATGTTAAAGTAGATTAATGACCTCTTTACCCCCGCTACTGATAAAATGCAAACTAATGGTTGTGTATTTCTTCGGTATTTAGTGTATTCTTTCAGAGTATTGTTGATGTTCTGGACATTTTAGCATGACTATAGTTAGATGAAGTGCTTCTAACCCTGCAGGATCTTTTTCATTTTATTTTCTAAGTGTAGAATGCTCTGGGAAACCTTTACTAAATTGAATGTCCGGGAGAATGAGTTGAAGTAACCAGCTATCCCCCTCTAAAATAGTCACCTCTCCCAACCGAGCCCCGCACCGTCATGACCTGACACCCAAGTGCTTGAAGGCCCAGAGAATTTTATTTCCCTGGATAACCTTTGCAGGTGGAGTTGGCCGATTTCTCCGAAACCCGGTGACAACTTATGACTGTTGGCGGACCCGGTCAGTGAAACCCCATCAATAGAAACTAGCACTAGACGGAGGGCATGAGCTCGTCCCCTCCCACAGATTCTGATTTTACACCTCCCGAGGGTTCCCCGAGTTGTAATTTTAGGAGACAAGCCTTTAGTGGGATTGGGTCCTTTTCCCCAACGAAATTTGAAAGAGTCCTTAGGTCTGCTCCCAACCCTGGAAGGTTTGTCAAACTCGAGCCCCCCGCTCAAAAGAAGCAGACATCGAAATTCCTACCAGCCACCGTAGTCTGGGGATCTACCATACCCTTGATTACTCAAGCTCCCTAGACAGTCCCGGGAACCAATACCCAAACTACCCAACATACAGTTCCCCCAATGGTGGCATATTTCAGAAACACTGGGTCCCTAATGGGCACTTTTCTGGGTGCAACCAATGATTTACCTTCTCACTCGGAGAAGATCTGCCCGCGATACGAGCACTTAGGCTTACGGACTACAGAAGAACACCTACAGGAATACAAAGATGCCATGAACCGACACCGGATCCAACATGAAGATGTTGTGACCTGTATGTTTCCCTTGTCCCTAGGGCAAAGAGAGTTGAACTGGTACTTAAACCTTCCTGCCAACTCCATAAACACTTGGCAAGATATGGAGGACGCCTTCCTGGCTGCCTTTCGCGTACATGTGGACCCAGCTTGGTCCCACAGCCAGTTCATCTCCATTAGAAAAGAACCCAATGAACCCCTTGCAGCATTCACCCATAGGTTCCAGCGTGCCTTGAAGTGGTGCACAGACCCCTTTATTCCATCCCTAGATGTGACTATACAGACCTACCTCAACGCAATGGACCTGTTCATTGCCACTCTCCTCTGGAGAACGACCGCCGCAGGTGACCGGGACACTCTGGCAAAAGTCTACAACATAGCCTTAGAGTTGTCCCGTGGTCTCAATAAATCCCCGAGTGGGATTGGGCATGGCACACCCTTCAATGTGATCCCCGGCGGAACCACGTATGCCGGGGGATACAACCCCAATCTGGCAATAGGTGCCCCCTTGATCGCGGTGAATCCTCTGCCACCTTTCATAGATCAACAGGCACGATACGTTTACCCAGCCCAGACCCAGATAACTCCGAGTTCGGAAGTCTTCCCGTGGAATCAGCCTCAACAGGTACAACAGACTCAGACATAATCATCCAGAGTCCCTTTCTTCCAGTCGTCCACGACTGGGGGACTGCCACCCTCGACTCCGGTCAATACTGCTGCCTTCCTGGGAAACCAACAACAAACACAGCCGTCACACTATGACGCTCACACTCAGTTGACCGCTGAGGTCGAATCCCTCCGGCGAATGCTGTCCACTCTGACTATGGACATGGGTCAACTAAAGGCGGGGTCCTACGTACCCCAGAATTCAAATTTCCAAAGGGGAAATATTTTCTTCGGCCAAGGAAATAACGCTTCCGGAGGAGGAAACTTCAACAACGGGCCTAGGCCTAATCCACAGTGGAACAGTAATGCTAACACCAGAGGCCCACCTCCAAACTAAAACGCCAACCAAAATGGCGTTGGACCATCCCATTTTACGCCGGTCGCAGACTTCCAGCCCATGACTAACTAGTGTAGATTGCACGACACAGGTTTGCACAATGAGGTAAATTGTGCCACTTTGGAGAAAGTTATAATGATCTCCCAACTGGACAGGCAACAATCGCATGATACCGCTCCTCCAGAGCCCCCTGTCCAAGAGCAAACCCACAGTGCCTTCACTTGTGACACCATCTTCTTCGAAACTTCCGGGGAAGATGAAGAAGAATCCGAACTGCCGGGATTCTTTGATGAATCCATTCCGCCCTTTGAGACCAACGACTTTACTAACCCGCGGACTCCATACAATACTCGGAGTCAGGCTGGTAAAGGACCAACTTACACGCCCGTGCCTCCTACCAAAGATGTTCCCCCTCCCCGGAACAACACAACTGATCGACCCACCCCTCCAAAAGGTCCTAGCTCTCATCAGGCAAAAGACCCCACAGAGGAAAGTCGCCCATTCCTGGGAGGGAGATTTGATATTACGAAGGTGTTAGAACAGACCACCACCTCTATGACATTAATGGAGGTTTTGCTAAATTGTCCTGAGTAGAAGAAGTCTCTTCTGAGGCTCTTAGGAAACCCGGAGACCATAAGCCGTCCACCCAAGACCGTCTCCTTTGAAGATGCTAACGCGACCGTCTTCCAGGGAAATAATGAGGATCCTCCCTTCTTGCTAGGCCTAAACATTTATGACAAAAACATACACAACTGCCTAGTAGATTCCAGAGCTTTGGGAAATATCATGCCCCTATCCATCTGTCAAAAGCTCAGACTCCACCCCACCCCATCTAATGGCGCAGTAATCTACCTAGATAAGACTGCTGTAAAAATGGTGGGGGAACTGAAGAACGTCTGGATACACCTTATCCAGGACCCCAGGATAGCCAGCATCGTCGACATCCAAGTGGTGGATATCCCAGAGACTTATGGGATGTTATTAAGTCAGAATTGGTCCAAGTCCTTAAACAGATACTTTTCGACTGACTTCACCCACTTGTGGCTTCCGTGGGAAGGAGAATCAAACTAGATCTGGCTTGAAAGCGAACCCCAAATGAAACAGGCCCTTACCGAGGTCAGGAAGGTCAATAAAGTCCTCTTTTCTGAGGTTTCTCTGGGGGTTTACCGCCCTCTTGAAATTTTAACATTCAATTTCATCCCCGGAGAAGATCCCATCATGCTACAAAGAGCACAAGACTTAGAAGAAAAGGTGAGGACAGATGTCAGCTCACAAGGCATGGAGGCAACCCCTTCCACACTCCTGTCTGACACTTGGTGTCGGGTACACTACAAAAAACATTCAGAACTTGAGTGTGGACCATGCCTCTCAATCGTTAACCGGCAACTTAATGCCTTCCAGAGTAAACATGCAACTGAATCTCCCAGACCCAGTACCCAAATCCAAACACCTCTGGAGACAAAACCCGCTATCACGCTGATAGTCCGGGATAAAATCCACAAGTCTCCCAATGATAATCCAAAAGAAACTCCCTGTCCCCAGCCCCAGATTACAAACAATGACTTGTGGACCCTGAAGTTTGACAGGTCCTGATCCAAACAAGGCTGTGGGGCCGGGGTAGAATTGATCAACCCGCGAGGGAAATCCTTCCTCGCTTCCTATAGGCTGCAGTTTAAATGTACGAAAAACATCATAGAATATGAGGCTTTGGTCCTTGGACTCTTATTCGCACTAAGGAAAGGAATCACCCGCCTCTGGGCTCTGGGTGATTCAGAGTTGGTTGTTAAACAAGTCTGGAGTCAATACACATGTCATGACAAAAGGCTGGCCGCATACCACAACCGGGCTTGGAGCCTTATTGAGGATTTTGATGCCTGCGGCATTGATCTCATTCCCCGACACTAGAACTATATTTCGGATGCCCTAGCCATTTCTGCCAGCACACTGGAGCCTATGGCCAGCTCACGACTCTGAAGATTTTCAGTTGAGATGGTCCCCACCCCCTCCATCCCAGATAATGTCACCCACTTTCAGGTTTTCGAGGATGATCAACATATCTTGGCCTTTATGGCGAATGTTGGTGTCTTCAAAGATTAGATAGTGGAAGAATGAGACCACAATAACACTGGGCAGGGTGGTGAAGATGATGGGATCATGGATTTTCCCACCAACACCATCCCTAAGGGGATGGTTGCTTTAGAACAGATCTTCGACTCGGACCCTCAGGCCCGTGAGAAAGTGTCATCCTCCCCCGAGGGAGGGAAATTTGAAAAGGTTAACATCGGACAGCCCGGTGAGGATAAGATCATTCACATTGGTACCTCCTGCTCCCTTGAGGAAAAGGAGAGGATTCTCGCAGTCCTCTGAGAATACATCGACGTGATCGCTTGGGGTTATGAAGACTTAAAAATGTATGACACATCCATCATGACCCATACCATTCCCTTGAAACCTGATGCTAAGCCCTTTCGGCAAAAGCAAAGACTAGTCAACCCCCTGATAGAGCCTCTAATTTGCCAAGAGGTAGAAAAACTATTGTCGGCCTGGATTATCTTCCCAATCCGACACACTACGTGGGTTGCCAACCTGGTCCCAGTGCGAAAGAAGAACGGTGAGATCCGCCTTTGCGTGGATTTCTGAAATTTGAACAAGGCCTCCAAGAAAGATAACCACCCTCTCCCCTCGTTGGACGAGGTGTTACAAATAGTGAACGGATCTCAGATAATGTCTTTCTTGGATGGATATTTGGGATACAATCAGGTTATGGTCAAGTATGAGGATAAAGAGAAAACAGTGTTTACCACTAAGTGGGGAACGTTTGCATATAGAAGAATGCCCTTCGGCCTAATCAATGCGGGGGCTACATTTCAAAAGGCCATGGACATTGCGTTCGAAGGCCTTGTAAACTGATGTATAATCATCTACATGGATGATTTGACCATCTTCTCCCGGGACAGGCGTGATCATCCCACCCACCTTGCTCAGATCTGCGAGAGGTGTCGCCAGTATGGAATATCCCTCAACCCCAAGAAGTGCATATTCAGGGTCACCGAAGGGAAATTTCTTAGACATATTGTCTCTGAGAAGGGTATATCCATAGACCCTGACAGAGTGGAAGCATTGCTGAACTTACAAATGCCTGGCAGTAAAAAAGAAATGTGATCCTTCTTCGAAAAAATCAACTTTGTACGACGATTCATCACGGGATTCGCAGAAATAGTTAAACCACTCAACGAAATGATGAAAAAGGACACCAAAATTGAGTGGAGTCCCGAAGCAAAGCTGGCATTCGCCCAGATCAAACAGACCATAATGAAGGCTCCTGTCCTGGCTAGTCTGGACTACTCCCTCCCATTCTACATTTACTCATTTGCTTCACCGCATTCTGCTGCGGCAGTGTTGACCCAAAAGGTTGAAGGGGAAGAATGACCCATAGCTTTCATGAGTTCCCCCTTTAAGAACGCTGAGGTCCGGTATTCGTCACTAGAAAAATAGGCCTTTGCTCTAGTTCACGCCGTGAAGAAATTCTAGCATAATATTCTCCGGAGCAAAGTGCATCCTATCATTCCGGACCAGGCCGTCAAATCTCTACTGATGTACAGTGAATTGGGTGAGAGATGGGGGAAATGGATGGCCATCCTCCAGGAATATGACTTAAAGATGCAGCCCATGAAAATAGTCTGAGGCCAGGGACTAAGTCGGGCAATGGCAGAAGAGACTCCCCACATAGAATGTCAAACTTATACAGTGGAGTCCATTACTCAAGAACCATGGTATACCGATCTGGTGTACTTACTGCTCAACAACAAATGTATAGAGGGGTTATCTCCCCACAAACGCCGTGCCTTGTGGATGAAAAGCGCCCATTTCATGATCAAAAATCCCGCGCTCTACCACCGAAACTACGAGGGAGTTTACCTCCGGTGCATTGACAGAGACCAAGCTGCAGAAATAATTGATGAATTCCATAGATAGTTTAGGATTGGGCATGGTTCAGCCAATGCCACTGCTCATCAGATCCTTCAGGCTAGATACTATTGGCCCTACATATTCAAAGATGTCTACGCTCATGTTAGGAGGTGCCATACTTGTCAAACCACGGCGCATCGTGAGCGTAACCCAGCCATTCCTCTGCAACCAGTCTATGAGGTTAGACCCTTTGCTCAGTGGGAATTTGACTTTATCAGGGAAATCAACCCCAATTCGTCCACCAACCACCGATATATCCTTATTGTGACTGATTATTGCACTCGGTGGTCGAAAGCTATACCTTACAAAAATAACACGGTGGACGTAGTTATTAAGTTTTTGGAAGAAAACATCATCACAAGGTTTGGAATTCCCTTTGCTTTAGTATGTGACAATGGTCTGGCATTTTCTTCAGCACAGTTACTCGAATGGACCTACAATCGAAAGATCACATTGAAGTTCTCCGGCAACTATTACCCCCAGGGGAATGGCATTGCTGAATCAACAAACAAGAATCTGCTTGAAGTGATCAAACAGTTGTTGGAACAAAATCCTCGGGATTGACATCAAACGTTGAAATTTTCCCTTTGGGCGGATCATATTCGCATTAAGGCCGCCCTGGGGACATCCCTATTCCACCTGGTTTATGGTCAGAACCCGGTATTCCCAATTAACTTATAGATCCCAGTTTTACAGTTTATGTAGGAATTCAACAACAGGGACAACATTGTGGAGGTTTGACTCTTAAACTTGGTGAGAATGGAAGAACAGTGGGACGCGGCACTTGAACACTTCACACATCATCAAGCAGTGGTAAAATGATGGTTCGACAGAAGAGCCTAATACAAGGCTTTTCAGATCTCAGATCTGGTCCTGTTGTGGGACAAGGCTCGGGAGAAAAAAGGGAAGCACACCAAGTTCCAATGACTCTGGCTCAGACCATACTTGATTTCAGAAATCTGCAGGGCCAACACTTACCACCTTAACACTTTGACTGGAGAACCTGTTGCATTGCCTGTTAATGGATAGTTTCTCAAACACTATTTTGAGTAAGGTTAAGTTTGTCCAAAGTTGTATTATATGTAAATATCCACTTGTAAATATCCCCCCCCGGGTGCCTCGCTGCGAGGTGCCCTGCCTTGTAAATAGTTGTCAGCTGTCCTCCGGGGCACTCCCCCTTTTCTTTTCCTTTTGTTGTCCTTGTTTTTGCTTTCGGTTTCTTTTGGTCCCGGCATTTTGTTCCATCTTGCAGGAATTGGAATTCTTCGCATAACCTTGGCCTCTGGTGCAATGCCTCTGGCATGGCAAATTTTGGAATCTATCTTTAGCACGGTGGAATCTGCCCAGTCTCCGGGTTTGTTTTACGGATTATGGCACATCTTTGGAAGCAATCTCCATCAGGTGTTCTCCGGGAGTCTGGCAATCAGTAAATAATAATAATGTAAGAAGCAAGTAATCGAACACGTCAGGGGTAGATTGGTTGTACTAATCAGTTGACCCAGGTCTGAAAATCTAACGAAATTATTCCCGGGTCTGGAGTTTTATTCTCTTTAAAATATCTAAATGTGGGTGGATAGGTGAAAGAAGTACCGCCATTTGAATTTAGCTAAGCTTAGGCTCAATGGTCAAAGAAGTACCACCTTCCCCACCTAGAAACAAATGAAATAAATATGGAAGCGGGATCGAACTCCGGTCTCTGGGGGAAGCGAACAAATTGATGACTGGTTCGATGTGATTAGTACCTCTTCTCTATTCCTCCCAGAGGTCATCGGCTTGATTTCTTTTCAAAGCACACACGACACCACTGATGAAAGGCTACGGACTGACTCCTATGCGGTCGGGTTCTCTTAGATACGCTTCTCTTGGCCCATCAAACACTTCGAGAGGCGGATTTATTCTAGTTGTACTAACCAGAGATTCTATAGTTCTCAAATGCGCTAAGGCATTCATCCCAGATAGTCACCATTTGTTATGCCCTGCATCCCTGTCTCTACATTTTGTGTGCAAAATGTTGGGTCCCCCTTTTTTTCCTTTGTTTTGCTTTTTGTTGCGGCTTTACCTTGTCTTTCTTTTCCTTTCTTTTTCTTTTTCTTTTCTTTCTCCGGGGTTTTCTTCTCCTGGAGTGTTGTTTTTTGGTTTGGTTTTTCCCCTCTAGGATCTCGGATCCCAGAGGTTGTCTTTTGTTGGGAAGCCAGACTCCGGACTCTGAGATTTGTTATGATGATGTTCTTAGGTCTTAGGAATACCATCGTAAGGAATCCCCAGGCCTGGAGTCTGGAGGTTTGTCCGACCTAAAATCTCCGGAAGGAGGAGGATTGCTTTTTACCAAAGGTATAAATAGAACTTACCTGTCATTTTCACATTTACCGCGATTAAAACCTTTGAGCACTTAGAGAAAAATAGAGCGATTTCAAAGTGATTAGCAGAACAGTTACAAAGAGATTTGTGATAATCAGAGCTTAACACCTTCTACTGTTCTCGGACGTACGCTAGTGCTTCGTGGTGGTGATCCTAACAGTCTAATGATTTGACCTATTGCAGAGTTCTCCTGGTAATCTTTCCCTTCCTCCGCCTTCTGCGTTTTCAGGTTGGTTCCTCTACTTCGCTCTCTATTTTGCTTTTGTTTTCCTGGTTTTCCTTGGGTTTGCTTGTTTTGTCTCTATTTCGGCTTTGTTTCTATCGTGTCTTGCTTTTGTCTTCTGGTATTTTCCACCCGTTGGTGGGTCAGCTCTGCCTGAAGGTTGTCCGCCTTCTGTGTAGAAGTAAATAGCCTGTAAATAGTCTATAAATAGTTTGTAGATATCATGTACATGATGTGAATAGTTGTATATACTTCCATTTTTTCTTCGTTTGGTTTTCCCGCAGGAGTCACCCCATGTGTTTATTCATGTATATATGTACATATCCCTATAAATATCCCCTGTATATTTCCTCCCTTCTATGTATATATCCCTCAACTTCGTGTGTATCCTTCTACGTGGCTCGACGTGCTGGTCGAGTCACCTCTGCTTCTGGTTTTCACCTTTAAACTTGCTTCGAGGTGGAAAACCACCAGTTTGAAACTCAGCTCATGGTCGGTTTCAAACTGGCGGTTTTCTCTCTCCTCCATCAAGGCTATCAGAGCCTCATTTATGTCCCATGCGCGCAATCACTTCCAGCCAAGTGGCTTTCCCTTTTCGCACGTTTGGCCAGTCGGCGCCGCCGCCAGTGCCATCACATCCAATTAATGTCAACCCACATGGTGCCCACGTAGGCTCAACCACTTGCTCATTCACTCAATTTCGCTAACGGTCTTTTCTCTGGGCCTCGGGCCCCCTTTTACCACCCCTCAACCTAAGTCTCCATCAAGCATGGTAAAATTTCCCAGACCCGGAGATGTGATGAAATCCTAAGTTTAAGATGTGTTTTGCTTTTCGGATATCCTTGTAAAAAACTAACATTTCAGGAAAAGCAAACGGCGCGGTGGTAAGAAATCTGGGCCACAGAGTAATTGTTTACTTTAATAAAATATTATGACGGTCACTTTGTCTCGCAGGTCCAGACTTCCACTTGCAACCATGTCTGAAGCATCCGCATCCTCTCCTCCCAGAAGCCCGGAATTACCAACCACTATAGAGACCAGGGCAGCGAAAAAATCAAAGATGGAAAAGGCCCTGGCAAAGCTGCCCCTCACAATGAAATTTGTACAGGATAGTGAGATCGTGGGTATAAAGGTCAAGTGCAAAGTGAAGTTGATGACCGACGCCAGTGTCGAGACTTGGGTAGAAATACAGACCCTAGTAAAAATAATGCACATCCAGCGGCAGGATGGAGACCCACTTGCAATAAATATTGGAGGTTCCGAGATCCTTCGGGAAGCTTGTTTCCCTTGCTCTGTGCAGTCTTCGGAGCTTGTTCTAGCACTAGCGGCCAACTACAACTCTTCTATCCAGGCTGTCATGCTCGCAGCCGCTGAACCCACAGGGTTCCCCACTCCACTGGAGTCCCTGGACCCAGTCACTTTCTAAGTTGGCCTGGGCATCCCCCAATTTGATTGGGCCACGATCATCACAAGGTCAGATGCCTTGAAATAATTCGCTGGACTGGAAGATGCTGCCCGAGCGTATATAAATGCCAATTGGCTCAAAGTCCCAAAGAGGGACCCCAAAAGGATGAAGATTGATAACCCCCACTCTGAATTCAAGGAGAGCATCCAAATGGGGATGATAGCATTGGCCTGGATATTTGGGCGACCCTCCGCCCAAGAATTTACAAAATGGATGTACTATTTCCTGCTGGGCATCTCCACTAAGGGAGAGTTCTTTGACTGGGAAACCATTATTTCTAACCATGTCAACTCCCAGTTCTGGCAGTTGAACAAGGATAAGAAGTTCTACATGACTTCTTATGTTTTCTAGGCTTTGGCTCAGTAGAGGCCCCACTCCAATGACCTTCTCACAGATGGCATCCTCGGATTTGGTCTAGGACAAAAAGCATCGCGGGACCATTTCCCACAAATCTAATGGGAAGCCAGCTTCCCCAGTTACTGCCGAGTAAACGATTGTTTCATTTATTATCATCTACTTACGCCCTCCCGCGACGCTGGATACCGCCTGTCTACTGAGGCAATGAAGTTGGTTAGTAGTTATGGGCACTACTACATCCAATTCGAGCAGCATACATACATTAGGGTTGTCGGCTTCTCTGGGAAACCCTACTTGTTGCCCAGGTATTGCGAGGACAAAATCATGCTGCTAGAGTATTACAGACAAATGATGGAGCTACACACCTTCTTGGCTCTCAAGAAGGTCCCCAATGTTTCATTCCGAATCTCTTGTGGGAACTATACCTGTAGTCTAGCCGCCACAAAGGAGGCAGACAATGAGCTTAAATGTTACAACTTGCAGGAGTTTTACCTGGCGTGAAAGAACTTCGATCCGCATGGCCAAATTACAGCAGCACTACCCCAGGCTTCGAAGCCCCACCACGCACACATGGAAGAATTCTGGGCAGATCACCAGGATGACGTGGATGTGTGCAGCCGGCATTACGACAAAATGACGGCTGGAATGATAGAGGAGCTAAAGCTCCAGAGATTCTCAGCGGGCTTCTCTGAAACCACCCCCACCACAGATCCCCAGTACTGGGAGAAGGGGATTGACAAGATGGCACTGCCCATAATAAATTGGGCCACCCAAGAAGACCACACAATTGAGGACTTAACTTGGGCAATTATCGAGCAAAGTCATACATACTTCAAGAGGGTGTACCCTGGGAGTGCACGCCTAGCTCCCCGACTAGCACCAAAAGCAATGCCATAGCCGGCACTAACATTAACTCCAGGGGCTGGAACATCTTCACAGGCCGGGACTTGTGCACAAGGCGGAGCCAAAGGAAAAGGGATAGCCACAACCCCCTTAGCGTAGCAGAATCCCATACAAGAATAGATTCAACAATCTGTGGCGGCCTCCCAACAAATGAGGGAGCAACTATTGACAAAGCTGGCCACTCCCCACCTTATGTCTAGACCAATTCATCCCCCTTCCTCCCCGTCGCTGGCAGCCCTAATGATGAAGGCGACCGGGGTTGATCCCACAGAGGCAGCAGTAATTGCCGATGCGGGACCGCCTCTGATCACCCGGAGGAAAAGAAATCACATCAAACAGCCAAAGGCAGATCCAGCACCAAGGGCGTCCCTCCCCAAAGAGGTGGAGATCCTCTCTTCCAGTTCCCCAGAACTAGAGAAATAGGAAAAACAAACAGAGGACCCAGCCAGTCCCCCTCCTATAGAAGAGTTTGATCTATTTGCAACTGATGAGTTCGAGAATCTGTAAGGAGGCAACACACAAGCAGGGACAGAAGTCTCGGATAAAGAAGAAGAGGCTGTGGACCTCCGGGACCTAGAAGAAGAAGCTGCGGAACAAGAAGAGCAGCAAACAGAAGAGAAAAGACCGGAGATTGTCTCCGAGGCTCAGGTAGCGCAAGGTCCGAGAGTGGACCAACAACAAATAATTGAACATAAGGCATCAGCTGGGGAACCTGGACCTGGATCTTTGGGAGCAACCGTAACCCCAGTTTCCGTGTTCGAAGGACCACTCCCGGGGGCGACCTTCAGGCCGATAATCACAGCGACCCAAACTTTAAACCTCGTCCCGATACCTCCCCTGCTGCTAGAGGAAGAAGAAGAACAACAACTTGAAGAGATAATCCTCGAAGAAGCTGACCAATTTCCAGACTCACCAATTGACATCCGGGACCAGGCTGAGGATGTAGAAATTGAAGATGTTGCCGAAGAAGAGGTGCCGGCAGAGAAGGAAACAGAGGAGGTACCTACTGAAAAGGAGCAACCACCACCAGACACCGGGAGAGCATCAAAAGAATAGACTATGGTAGGAAGGCCACCTCTCCCACCTCTGTGGTTGGTGGAAAGCAAGAAAAGAAAAGCTCAATCTGCTCCAATAGTCCCCATCTCCCTGGCAGAAATGATGGCCTTGGCTCAGGCCCCGCCGAAGACAAAGAAGGCCCAGGCAGTTAACACATTACGAACTGGGCTGGGCAGAGAAACAGTTGTAGTAGTGGCAATGCCTCCCCAAGATGCTGATGAAGCGACTGCAGATCCCACAGATTACAACATCGTAGAGGTACACTTGGAAAAAAGAGGAAAGCAGGGCGAGGTAGACCTGCTGAAAGAAGCAGAAAGGGTAGTGGAGGCCCGATATGAGAAAGAGGCCCAGAGGCTCAAAGTAGAAAAGGAGAAGAATGCCAACCTTGTTGGGTTGTTAACTGAGCTAGCCAGACCCATCAGCACTGCCCCTCCACAGGCCTCCACCTCAGAAGAATTATCACAGAGTGACATAGATTCCTTGTGTGTAATGAAAAAGAAGGCCCAAGCAGTTGATGAGTGGGCCGTTCTACAGATAGGAAATGCCTGGGGTTTCCTAGCATCCACTCTCCCAGATTTGTATACGGCCCAGTAGGTTATTCTCCAGGCAGAAGCATTAGTTGTGCAATGGGAGAGTGATGCTGAAAATTACCAGGCGTGGAAGGCAGAGCTCAAAGAGCTCCTCACCCTGGGAGAAGATATAATTTCTAAATCCAGAATTATGGGTGAGGAATCATTTGATTTCGTGAGGACTCAGCACTCCAGACTGGACCTCACATTAGAGGTAACCAAGCAACTGGTGGAGTCCTTGCAGGAAAAGATGAGCAAAGTAAAATATTCTTTTAATTTATGTAAATCTTTTGTAATAAAGGCTTCCAGGATGGATCCCTTTAGCACCGATACTTATACTCTCGAGGAGTCAGTTTTGGGGAGTTTTGATGAGATGATGAACTCCCGGTATCAATCCCCGGAGGGAATGGATGGGGCCAAGATGGTCAAATTGACCGAGATGGTGCTTAAAGGCCATGACGCCGCAAAGATAGCGGATGAGTTCAGAAGTAATGTTTCAGACCTAGGGGAACATGTTGAAATGGCTAGATACAGGAGAGCCAGTCTAAAGAAGATTGATGAAGATGGCATTTTCTGCCTCCTTCAGGCCTTTGGCGATAATAAACAACCTTGAATTTCTCCAGGGGCTGGAGAAATTTGAGCATTCAGTATTCTTTATTCTTTTTGGGGACGTAAGTTCCCGGATCCCAGAGTCCTAGATCCAAAGTTTTGTATTCTTTGAAGTGACCAGCGTCCCGGTCCCCGAGGCTGACCGGTCACTTTCAGAAGTGATTAATAAAAACTGTCAGAGGGTAGCTGGACACATTAAGAGGTATTGGCTTGATGGTTGATTTCTGACAGCGGTATTCTTGAGGTGCCATTCAAAGGTACACCTGACACATTGGAGACAGAGCACCGCATTTCCCATTTATGAGGCATGTAGCCTCGGTCCCGGGGGGGACCTACTTTCTACCTTCTCTTCTCTGGTTCTCTTTCCGAGACCGATTCTTCCAATGTATATTCTTATCTTATTCTTCTGACATGACAGACCTATTCTGTCTCCAGGTCTTTTGTAGGGTGGCGCAGGTAGTACCGGCCCCCAGATATTGTATTTTATTGAAGTAAAGTAAAATAGGGTTAGGGTTAAAGAGTTGTATAAATAGGCAAATCGGCCCATTTCCAAGGGTCGGCGAAATTGATGATTTTATTATCCATAGTAATAGCAAGATTATTTTCTGAGTTTAAGTTGCAGAGCTCAATGCTCCCTTGTTCTGTTCTTGTTAAGTTGAATGCTCCCTGGGAGCCACTATTGTATCACGCACCAGTGATTGCTGGAAGAATATTAATGAAGAAGGAAGGATTCATGGCAATGCTGATGTTACCATCCCTGCTTCTGAGTTAATGGTATTTCATGTTTTAACGTTTTGTATGTCCTTTGCTCTGAATATGTTAAAGTAGATTAACAACCTCTTTACCCCCACTACTGATAAAATGCAAACTGATGGTTGTGTATTTCTTTGGTATTTAGTGTAGTCTTTCAGAGTATTGTTGATGTTCCAGACATTTTAGCATGACTGTAGTTAGATGAAGTGCTTCTAACCCTGCAGGATCTTTTTCATTTTATTTGCTAAGTGTAGAACACTCCGGAAAACCTTTACTAAATTGAATCTCCAGGAGAACAAGTTGAATTAACAAGCTATCCCCCTCGAAAACAGTCACCTCTCCCAACCGAGCCCCGCACCGTCGTGACCCGACACCCAGGTGCTTGAAGGCCCAGAGAATTTTATTTCCCCGGATAAGCTTTGCAGGCGGAGTTGGCCGATTTCTCCAGAACCCAGTGATAACTTATGACTGTTGGCGGACCTGGTCAGTGAAACCCCGTCAACATACACCATCAAAGTTTGTTAATATTCAAGTCATTAATTAATAGGAGTTGAGTTTTGTTCAATTTACCTTGAATGAATCTATTCTTGACATGATTATTTGCTGCTATATGCTTATTTATCTTATTAGATGGATTGAATGTGATCTAATATCAATTGGAACATGTGAAAAAAGGAACTAAATTTCTTTTGAAATTGGTTTGATTCCTTTGGACTCAGTATTTTGAATGTTATGATAAATTCTCTAAAAATGTCCCAGAATACGTTCTAGGGTTACCTGTTTTGGGAAAAAGGTCATAATTTTTTGTTCAATCGTTGGATCAGGCTCAAGCTCAGGGAAAAAATATGTACCTAGGCCATATACAAACTGACCGAAGAGATTGAGACAATATGAAGTGTTAAAAACCTTATGAGTGACTATTTTTTCCAATTTCATTGTGAAAATAAGAAAAATTTCAGTATTTGTCTGATAAATACATTGTGTTAAGTGTGATAGATGTCTGAAGGGTTTCTATTGAAATGGAAGGATGAAATTATTTTTGGAAAGATCCAATAAAATCACCTAAGGTGTACATTAAATATTTCATGAAGATGGACAAAGGATTTTTGGTTATATTGTGACTAACATTAATGGAAGGAAAACTTGTTTATCCTAATTGTGATAGCAACCTAATAATGGTGAATGGACAGTTGTAAAAAATTCAATTGAAAGGTTATAAGAAATGACCTTGATGAAAATGTAATCACCTAAAAATGGTCACATAAACCTTAGACCCCCAATCTCAGCAATTAATCAAGAAACCCTAATCTTGATTATTCTAAGTCCTAAATCAAATAAGCAATTCATCAAATCAAACTGATCTGACCAAAACCCTAGGTCCTAATCGATAATCTTACTTGATTAATTAATTAATTCCTAAAATCACATTACATTGGCAAATAAACTTTATACTATTATTTAATTGATATTATGATATATTAATTAAATAAAAATTACAAAATTGTCAATTAAATCAAAAAGGAATTAAATTAATTATAAAAACATAAATGTGTATTCAAAATCAATTAATTTATTAAAAATGCATATGACATCATCAAATTCAGTTAACTGATTATCAAAATAGAAACAATCTAGTTCCACTCAGTTAATTGATTCTCCACTATTTATCATTTTGGAAACATTTCAGTTAACTGTGAACTGATTTTGGAAGTTTCCAAAATAACTGATCAGTCAGTTTAGTCAACTGACTCTCTTGACCAATCGAATCACTTGCACATGGCTTGTGCTTCTTCAATCAAATCTAAGTCACTCTTTTTGTTTGATCTCAGCCGTCGTTTCGAGAGAGATTTCTATAAAAGAGAAATTTTTTTCCTTCACAACGGATCCTAATTTTTGCTTAGTGTTATAATGCTGCATTTTCGTCTTAGCTTCTTGCATTCTTAGCATAGTTTTTATTTAATATTTATTGTTTATTACTTTCAAGCAAATCAATCTAATTTAGAGCACACTTTTGATTTGGTGTTATTAAAATGAATATCTCACACTCAATTTGATGCTTCTAAAATGAATCCTAATTAGTTTTGGATGAACAAAAAACTGCATTTGCATTTAGATTAATCATTTATTTGCATTATCATGGCTTTTTAAATCCTTCATTTAGGTCTTTGGTGTAGTCACTGAGCTTGCAATGACCTGAGAGCAAGCTCATACTCCTGCCTTCTAGAAGACAACAGGTCGATTCTTTCAGACATGCAAGATGAATGAATCCATATTCATTCCTATATGCAACTGAAGAGCAATGACCATGTTGAAGTGTTCTGCTAAGTAGAGGCCACTTTTAGCACGCACATTTCTGGCACCCACCGTGGGGCTGAAAATCAATTTCAAGCCTCATTATTGACTTTTGTTTTAATTTTGTTTTGTGTTCACTTTGAGCAAAATCTAGGTCCACGGTTGCATTCGGATCATCGTTTTGGTTAAAAATGACTGTAAACACGCCTACCTTGAGTGAAAATTGATTCTGTGGCAAATTTTTTTTACAAACAGAGGTCGTACGACCTTCTGCGTGCATATTGAGAAAAAAATAAAAATTTACAGATATGGAAATAAAATTAAGTTTATGATTTATTTTCAATAATCATGGGGTTTTCTTGATTTTATATGCTTAGCAAATACATTATATTCAATTTACTATGCTTAGGAATTATATTTTCTATGTCAGCATTTGAATATCAAACACTCCACACAAGAGTCTAAACTCCCAACAAAATCCCGTTGCTTTATGTAATGCATGTTCAAAGTTTCTTTTAGATATAAATTTGTTTAAACACAGGGGCCATGTGGGATTAAACATCCCCACTACCCTACCCTGCGCTGCTTACTCACCTCCCCCGCCACTGCCTAGCTTCACCACCACCTAGCTCCACCTCCACCCACCACCAATTCTCCCATCCCCCATGCTTCACTCTCCATTGCCTTCCTTCCCACCCACCCATCTCCTCTCCCTGCAAACGTAGTTCTCCCCACCTCCCCGTGGCTTCTTC
>MU227120.1:790920-832775 GCA_018584345.1 Thuja plicata | reverse complement strand
ATGTAATTAATAAAATATTTAATTAAATAGATTAAATATTTATGTCACAATAATGCATGCAACTAAATATTTAATTATTTAATTAATCATATAAGCACATATAATATAGTTTTCAATTAAATATTTAATTAAATCATAATATNNAAATATTTCAATTTAATTAATTATTTAAAATAAACTTAGGATATAATTAAATCATTAATTCAACTATAATCCATTAATTCACTAAACATGGAAAATCACTCAATAATCCAAAAATCACCTGAAAGCATAATCAAGCAAAACACACACAAACACAAAAGAGAGGGTATTCAAATTCTGTGAACCTAGACAAATCCAGATAAGCTAGTCATACTGAAACTCATCCTACATTAGGACGATTAGGCTTAGGTTAGGGGTTTGGATCTGTATGTTACCTCCCCTCTTTACCATTGATATGAATATTTATGGGCACGCTCACTCCTGCCAATTTAGGGAAGACGATGCCCTGTACCTGCAATCCTGTCACCAAAAGAACACACATGTACATGGATAATATAATATCACAATCAGTGATAGGGATCAGTCGAACGTGTGGATCTCGCTGAAGCAAGTAACTACATCTTCGTCCTCTACCACAACAACACATCAACAAGTACATTCACTTATAAGACAACCATACACATGCGAGTATTGGGTAAGTATATCATAAACTAAAATTGACAAATACTAATCAACAAGATAACATCATCACATCTATCTATGCATAAGGTAAAATCATGACATCATAAACAAGTATCATCATCAAAATGAAATAATATCCACTCACATGAAATGTGGCCCTAAAGAATTTGGCAAAACAACTAAAATCGATGCCTAAAGAGTACGACATCCTAAACTATAAAGCAAAACATGGATGGGTATTACACAAAATCTGATTTTGTTGTGCTAGTCCAAGTGACTTGTTACTTTAATCATCTTTGTCTGCACTATCCTTATCCTAATTTGCGAGAGCAGGTTTGTTAACCTTGACTCAAGATCAGAGTCGTTGCTTCTCCTTTTTAGTTGGACTTTATCTCCTTTGTCCTTTGGTTTTGGACTTAATCAGCACTTTAGATATCACTTCAGCACATGTCAGTCAATCAATCGGTTCATCATACCTCCTTTGCAATCTTCTAAGCAAGTGCATCAAGCCAATCTTACAATGTCTAAAAGAAAATGGGCTAAACCTTATGGTCCTAACAACGCGCAATAAGAGATTCTTATGGCAGCTCTATCAAAAAAACTTGAAACGTTGAAATCTAAAATCCAAGAATTAATGGGAGAAAAAGATACACCATTCAATAAGTCCTCATCAAGCAAAAAGGTATCTAAGCACAGTAAACCAATCTTTGATCAAGCAACACTTTATGACCAACCTATCTTTGATCAAGAGAGTGAAGGGGATTCTATGATAGATTCATATGAGATTCTTCTCTATATGCAAGAGGAAGACCTTGCATGACATGAAGAATCTTTACTCCTAAGTCAAGAAGATTCCACTTATCCTTTAGAGAAAAACTTTATTCCTTTAGGACAAACTTATGAATCAACATTGGACAAACTTCTTCATAATGATCTCATCACATTACCTCAAGCCACATCACGTGGATGAAGATTCTTGAGTAACTATTGTGCATATCATCGACACAATGAGCATAAAACTTCATGTTGCATGGAGTTGAAACATAAAATCCAAGATCTCATAGATAATGGTATAATCGAAGTGGAAAATCTTAATGAATCAGATAGTGAAGAAACTAATCTTGAGCATGATCAATATCAAGAATCCATGTCTAGCAATGGTTCACAAATCACATCTACTTCTTCCACCATTCCTCCATCTCCTAAAGCCACCCCATCTACATCAAGAAATGAGCCTAATGACAACTATGTCTACTCTCAAGGACTACCTCTAAAAGATATCCAAGCTAATCTGCATACGACTACAAGTCCTTCTCAGGCTTCAAAGATCATAGACCTAAAGCATCAATGCACTTCACTGCTTATCATGCCTACTACAAATGATTTTCCATCAGTGTGTTAAGAATCCTTCATACAGATCAACACTCCTACCTTGTCCTTAGAAGTGGCTCCATGTCAAGAGGGAAATCCAAAGTGTGAAGAAACTAATATCAGTAATGATCAAGATCAAGCTACCATTCATCCTTACCTAATAGTTGACCAAAGTCACACATCTCAAGAGTCCCATGATGATTCTATCATCCCCTTCCATTTCTTCCAAGAACATAACCCTCCATCTCCCGAGCAAGATCAAGATATCCTTTCTGGCATCTCCAAGTAACCTATTGAAAATCAAGAGAAAGGTACTCTTTGTACACCATCTAATGATCCTTGTCAAGATCAGAGCACCCCACCATCTCCTTGTCATGCTCCTCAATATCCACCTCAAGAAAACATCATTCCTCCAAATCCCTTGCAAAAAAATGAATCCACTCAAGCTTTAGCTGCTCCTATCAAAGCTAATCATGAGCCTATTGATATAAAGATGAATTCAAAAGAGAAGAGCCTTGGTCATGCAGCTCACTCTAAAGATGATGATATCCCTTCCACACCGTATATCCCTCCATTCAAACGTAAGCACCATCCTTCACTATCCTCCAAATCCATCCTTGGTCCTTATATTCGAAGGCTAAAATCTTCAAACCATCCATCTATATTGGGTCCTTATATCCCTCCATCCACCATACCTATCACTACTAGCTTATCATCCACTTACCCTATCCCCTAGCAAGATCAACAAAGACATGTATCCTTGAACTCTCCTTATCAACCCATTCATATGAACCAGTCATATCAACCCTATACATCCACAATTCCTACGTCTTTTGGAAGCAATTTGGATGTGCAAAAAAAAAAATTAGAAATCCATGAATCCACTTACATATGAAGATCACTATGTCCCATCTAATCAACATGTGACTACAAAGAGACCGCAAAGGTCCATTGAGCAAAGAATAAAATCAAAACAAATATGGGTTCCTAAATCCATCATGGAAGAACTGCATTCTAAATCCAAGCAAAGAATAACATCAAATAAAATATGGGTTCCTAAATCCATCATGGACGAATTGCATTCTACATCATCAAAAAGACAAGGAGAATCAAAAGCTATGTGGATTCCCAAATCTCTTCTAAAGGACTTAGATACAAAAATAAAATCAAAATCTATGTGGATTCCCAAGTCTCTCTTAAAAGGCTTGAACAAAAAGGAAAATTTGGAGTTGGCATCCAAGCTTCCAAAGTCTTCCACTTCATCTTTAGCTAAACATCTCCCATCTTCTAACTCTATTTTGGGTCCTCATGTCCCAAAATCCATTACCTTGAATACTTCATCCATCATGGGTCCTCACATACCAAGATCCATTTACACTCATCCATCAAAGTCTCAAGCTATTCCATTCACTTTTCCTCCATTTGTCCACTACCCTTCAAGGGGTGTGTCAATGTTGATCTTATCACCATACCCCATCTCATATCCTTCCATTCTGCTTATCGAATCCACCACATAAATCCTTGGCTACCATCTCCCTTATCCTCCATTTCTTTTCTATCATCACCCATCAGCATCTTTGAGCATAGTTTCAATGGCCTTGGGCTATCATAGCATATCTTTGAAAGGAGCACTATCTAAAGAGCATGAAACTACAGTTCATCCATGAAATCAAAAGTAAAAAAAAAAAATAATAAAGAAAAAAAGTGCCTTGGTAAAAACCTGGTAAACAAGCACCTTGGTAGAAAAAGTAAAGATAAATCAATCCATCCTATGGTGAAAACCACTTCTTGTGGCACCTTGGATAAGTATCATGATGAAAACCTGGCAAATAGGCATCATGATTAATTCCTCCTACTTGCACTCTTCACTTGGGGGAAAGTTCCTTCCATATCATCTTATCCATCACATCTATCTATCTATCTCGTGAGCATACATGTTCCTTCTACTGATCTTGACAAGGTGGAGCCTATTCATAAACATGCTTTGTACTAATCTGACAACATTCACTTAGCCTTCATCATCCTTTATCCTAATTTTGCTATCATATCTATATCCTACCCTATCTAATTGACCCCTTGGTCTTGATTAAAATGAAGAATGATAAAATGAAAAATTGTTTCTCAAAAGTCTCTTGACATGTCCATTCTTTTGGACTCCATATTTTTCATGACATCGGGTCATTGTCCTATGTGCTATCCAGCACTGCTCCATGAGCCTACATTGCAATATTCTTTTTTTTCCCTAGCTTGGGTAATCTTGAGGAGACTATCTTTGAGGGTTGCATTCACCCTCTTCATCCATAATTGTCTTTTCTCCTCATCCATCCACTTTCTAATTCATCTATAATGACCTCTACCTTGCTAGACATTGGGGGAAAACCAATGTGATCTTGATTAAGATTGGTTAATCTCTAAAAAAAATATAAAAATTGGAAAAAGTCCTAAAAAATGATCATCTTGGTGAAAACCTAGCAATAGGCGCCTTGATGAATCAATCAAAAAAAAGGAAAAATACAAAAAAAAATTGAAAAAGAAGAAAAAGTGCCTTGGTGAAAACCTGGTAAATAGGCGCCATGGTAGCAAAAACAAAATCACTGCCAAGTAGGTGAAAACCTGGTAAATAGGCACCTCTTGTACTCAGCACTCCATCTATCAATGTGTAGTCTTGGCAATCTTTTTCTTCAGTTTGTACATAGCTTTCAGTCACTTTCATGACACTAGTTCTTCTGAGAACCCTCCTGGCTTGAAACCAATCCAGAGTCATAACCTGGGGGAAATCAAATTTGGATTTATCCTCACAGTATGAGTCAAGTCAGTTATAGTCATTTTCTACTTGGGGCATGGGTACCCAATTTGATCACATCTTTGGGATTACACCGGAGTCAGTAATCTTGTCATTTCTAAAGGACAACTCGCTACTGACGCAAGTAGGTGTTTCTCAACACCATAATCAACAGTGTTTCTTAACACTATCTTTGGACACATTTGTGTTTCTTAACACACATTGGATATCGCAAATGTAAATAGTAGATTGATAGCAATCAAACACAAAGAACTCACAAGCACAATGGTGTTTCTCAACACCTCATACATATACACATCCAAAAACTTTGAAACTGGCTGAAGTATGTTGAACTTCTATTTGTATGCTTCCTGTTCTCATTGATTTCGTTAATCTTTTCTTTGTCTACTGCTTCTTGGTGTGGTCCTAATGATCCGACAATGTCAAATAATCAGGGTGTATGTGATAAGAGCTCCTGCATTAAGGTGGAAAAACCTCACATCCCTCGATCCTCTTTATTTGTACGCCAAGGTGAGGTTGGTACTATCTCCTTATTTGTTATTTATCTATTTGTTTACACAAGATCGCACTCATGGCTATCTTGGCTTTGAATGCCTCGATACTAGTGTACTCTTGCACTATCAAAACTAGAAACAACGTTCAGGTCATCTCGACTTTTGTGCCTTGATGCTTATGTCAGTTTCCCATATCTTATCCGATGAAAGTCATATTCATATTCTTATGATCGCAGTGGCACTAGTAAGGATTGTATCAACTCTGATGTTCTGAAAATGCTCAATGATGAAAATTTTCAATGCTAAAGCTCAGTGACTACACCTTAGGTTGCATTCATGTTAGTCTGCATCTGCATAGTGTATCTGCATAGTGTTGGAATCAACATAATAACTTTATCTCTATCCAATGTGAAGGATCATAGATTCTAATTGATCAATCTTCTCATCGTCAAGTGCTCATGACACCCCTTGCTAAATTCACTATCATGATTCTATTTTCAGGATCGAAATCGAAATCTAAATTTGACCACTTGCACAACCAATAGAAATCTCTCATGCTTTTCTTCTAATCAATCTTTGTATCTTACTTTTGGTCAATCTTGGTCAACTGGACCTCTAATCAAGTACATATTGTGTCCTCACCATGGGGGACCTCTTTCTAATTAGATCAGTTTCTTCCTAAATTGTCTAATCAATGGAATTTATTCTCATCACTAGGGCACCTAGCCATATTTTGATTTCGCTCCTGAGGGGGCAGGATCATGACATCAACATTCTAGTGATCACATCCTCAGTCAAAACCCCATCGCTTGGGGCATCTTAGCTTCATCGCATAAAGTCAAGTTGAGATCATCTTAGATCAAAGGCAACCTAATCAATGGTCTTATATAGTGATGAATGCACTTGAAACCAGACAAGATCGGTCTTATATGGGGCAATCATTATTGAAACCAGATACATTGATCAAATTGGCTTCATCACTTTAAATCAAGACAATTTTCTTGCTAATCAAATCTCTTAATGGTAACTAGTTTCATCGCTTCAAATCAAACTGGTTATTCATTCAAACCAATCAAAAAGGTTTAAGAGTTCCTGATAGATGTTTAGTTTCATCGCTTCAAATCAAACAGAGCATTTTATTTTATATCTTTTGATTGATCTTCGTCCAATCAAGCTCAAAGTCGGTCTTCTTCTTCAAAAGAATGGTTTCATCGCTTCAAATCAAACTAATGTGGGTCTTCTTGCTAACAGGTCTTTGAATCAATGCGCTGATCACACATCAATTCAAAGAGGGGAAAATGTAATCACCTAAAAATGGTCACATAAACCTTAGACCCCCAATCTTAGCAATTTATCAAGAAACCCTAATCTTGATTATTCTAAGTCCTAAATGAAATAGGCAATTCATCAAATCAAACTGATCTGACCAAAACCCTAGGTCTTAATCGATAATCTTACTTGATTAATTAATTAATTCCTAAAATCACATTACATTGGAAAATAAACTTTATACTATTATTTAATTGATATTATGATATATCAATTAAATAAAAATTGCAAAATTGGCAATTAAATCAAAACGGAATAAGATTAATTATAAAAACATAAATGCGTATTCAAAATCAATTAATTTATTAAAAATGCATATGACATCATCGAATTCAGTTGACTGATTATCAAAATAGAAACAATCTAGTTCCACTCAGTTAACTGATTCTCCACTGTTTATCATTTTGGAAACATTTCAGTTAACTGTTAACTGATTTTGGAAGTTTCCAAAATAACTGATCAGTCAGTTCAGTCAACTGACTCTCTTGACCAATCGAATCACTTGCACATGGATTGTGCTTCTTCAATCGAATCTGAGCCACTCTTTTTGTTTGATCTCGACCATCGATTTGAGAGAGATTTCTATAAAAGAGAAACTCTTTTCCTTCACAAAGGATCCTAATTTTTGCTTAGTGTTATTATGCTGCATTTTCGTCTTAGCTTCTTGCATTCTTAGCATAATTTTTATTTAATATTTATTGTTTATTACTTTCAAGCAAATCAATCTAATTTAGATCACACTTTTGATTTGGTGTTATTAAAATGAATATCTCACACTCAATTTGGTGCTTCTAAAATGAATCCTAATTAGTTTTGGATGAACAACAAACTGCATTTGCATTTAGCTTAATTATTTATTTGCATTATCATGGCTTTTTAAATCCTTCATTTAGGTCTTCAATGTAGTCACTGAGCTTGCAATGACCTGAGAGCAAGCTCATACTCCTGCCTTCTAGAAGGCAACAGGTTGATTCTTTCAGACATGCAAGATGAATGAATCCATATTCACTCCTATATGCAACTGAAGAGCAATGACCATGTTGAAGTGTTCTGCTAAGTAGAGGCCACTTTTAGCATGCATAGAAAAAGGTAAGGACATGGTGATTTGTTGAGTGTAGATTGCAATGGTAATGAATAAGTGGTCTCAAGGCTTAAAGTGTGATGTGAACTAATAGATGAGTGCACTCTTTGGAAGCATGAATTAATTGTTTGGTTGCTTTGAAAATGTTAATTCTAATGACATGTGAAATTTTTGGAGCACCAATGATGTGTAAATTCTAGAAGGATTGAAGTTCTATTGGAGAAATGTGATGTTGACTATGTTGAAAGGTTGATTGTATCTAACTATGCCTCTAATAAACTGATTATGTTGAGTTGAAGACTGAAAATCCATAGTTGATTTCGAGTCCTAGAAGGGTTTTGGTAGATGCTCTACATCATTCATTTTCCATCTCCACAAGCTTAGTTCCATTTCCAACCTAACATCATACCAAGAGATGTGTGTGCATTACATATTGTAGACACTATCCATTAACTCTTCATGTTGGGTTGTTTCTCTATTGACATCTCTATAGAATGGCTCTGAATCTCTTCAAATAATCCTCCTATGCCCTTCACCTTTTGTGCTAGTAAAGCTGGTAATAATTAAGAAGATAGGGAAGCCATTGATTGGAAACAAATTTGGGATTCTTGGAAGCCTACAAACCCCTCAACACTAGGATGACTTCCTACATCAACCATTTCCTTTAGAGTGTTGATGGATCAACGCAACCCATCATCTGTCCAAACAATCTTCAAAATCATTGGAATCAAGTGTCACCAATTATGGATAAATTTTGACCAATATATTCCCTGAGAATCTGGGATGACAGGATATGTCAATGTTCTTTGCTTCTATAAAGTTTTAGCATTTCCTGAGATGAAATGCTATGTACAAATTCCAGGGTGAATCTTTTCACGATCTATTTCTAGACACTTCATTTTTTGCTAAAATAATCTTTAAAGAATTTGTAATTTGAACATAGAAATCACTGTTCCAACTTCACACCCCTTCTCAAACTTAGTTACTTTCTTCATGTAATTTGAAAATAAAAAGTAGTGTGTTGTCAACTTCAGACATTTCTTATAAATTTATTTTCAAGTGTTGCATATCCCATCATTTGGAGGAATACAATGGTCCTGTATACTTTATGTAATAGTCCAATCTACTATGAGATCTAAGACAAATATTGTTAATGTGAAATGCTAGAGGATTATGTCTATCCTAACCAAAGGTGCTGGTATCTTTATTCATAGTTAGAAATCACTTTTGAACATTGGACTTTGTAGGGAACTATAAGGTCTGCCATATATATTTCTCCTTTTTAATCATTTTCATTCTTTTGAGGTAGAGTCACCTCTGAATACTACAGTTGTCCAAATAGACAGTCATATATTGGTGAGAACATGCCCCTCCACAAGCATCTAAGACATTATCTCCATCTTCTACATAGAGGATCAGCTAGCACATTGACCCACAGTCCAAGTTGTCCAAATCCACTGTATGCTCATCAACCATTGATGTTAAAAGAGTTTCTAGGAGTCACTCCTTCGAGCCTTCCCAACATTTCCAAGGAGAGTCAAATACAAATTCTAACCAAAAGGGAATAAATTAAACTATAATATGGTTTTCACTCCCACCCATAGTGCCAAAAAGACAATTGTTAGATTTTGGAAGAGATGATGCTACAACTCTACATCTATGTATTTTTGAGAAAATATTCCATGGTCTGTAATGAGCAATACAACTACTCTGAGGCAAATTTTGAACCAAAAAAACTTTCAACACAACAAGACATGATGAACATAATTTAACTTAAATAGTTTTAACTTCTTATTCAATCAACAAATTTCTACAGCTCTACATCTATGTATCTTTACCCATATATTCCTTGGTCTGCAATGAGAAATATAGCTACCCATAGGTAAATCTTGAAAAAAAAAGAACTCTTAATAGAACAACTAATTTATTCTTGTATCCATTTAGATGGAAACTCAGTTGCAAGTGAAGCTAAAAAAATGAATTTAAAACAAATTGTGCTTTGCAATTCAGGACACTTATAGTTTTTGGAAGCATGTTCAAAGAGAATTTTTTTTCAAAAGGTTTCTATGAAAATTTAAGGGTCTTGATTCTATCCTAGTTAGTTTCCTAGCCCAACCAACATTACCTCAACTCTTAACAGAACAATACATGACCAACATAATTTAACTAAAACATAGTACTAACCTCTTATTCAATCAACAAATCACAACTACTTTATTCTTGTATCCGTTCAGATGGAAACTCAGTTGCAAGTGAAGCTTAAAAAATGAATTTTACACAAACTGTGCTTTGCAATTCAGACTCTTATAGTTTTTGTAAACATGCTCAAAGAGAATTTTTCTTCAAAAGGAGACTATGAAAAATTTAAGCGTTCTGATTCCAACCTAGTTAATTTCCTAGGCCAACCAAAATTCCCTCAACAAGGCTTTAGGGATGAAACAATGGGGTAGCCAACACAGTGAACACCACTTACTCACACCAGTTGATCTAGCACGTAACCATGTTCAAAAAGAGTAGTTTCCAACAACAGAATTAAATGCTGACAGTTAATTTTTTGATATATAATCTAATTTTAGAAACTAGAAAATTGAATAGAGAAAATATTGGTTACCAAGAATTCAAACTCAATCATTGTGTACATAAGTTCTCTGCCTTACTGCTAGACAAAGCCTAGAATTAACAATGAAAGAACATGTACTAAAAATGGTGCAACTGGTTGCATAGGGTTTTGGATACATGTGCTTATATACAAGAAAGGATACAGGAAACTAAGAAATACACTCAGAAAATCATTCCACAACTAATCAATATACAAATAATGCACATTACCGTCAACTTCACTAAATCCTAATCTTGTGTAGATAAATAACACTAAAAAATGAAAGTTAAACTAAATTCTTGTCACTGAAAGTGTCATAAACACCTAATTGAGATTTCCCAGTCACTAAAAATGTCAACAACACCTATCAGGCACAATATCCTTGAAATTTTGAGGGATGATCTTGTAAACTACAAACCATTGAGGTTTTAAGCTTGTATAGAATAAGCTCGTTTACAATTTGAAGAAATGTTTTCAAACAACATTAAAAAACTTTACTACAATTTCCCAATTGACATGAGGGCAATAGCTGGGGATCCCTTTTAGAGTGGCACAAAAAGGTTTCCAAGAGCTTTAGATTTTAATCCAGAGGATCCTTTGTACATGGATTTTGTCATTGTTGCTGCAAACTTACAGGAAACTATATATGGACTTAGAGGATGCATGGATCACAACCATTTTATGCAAATCCTTCAAAGGATTGACATACCAATCTTCAAACCCAAGGAAGGTGTAAAAATAGCACTATTAGATAATGATCTTCCTAGCAGCACCCATGGAAAGGCCAACACAACCATTGGGGAATGTGATCTTGCAAGTTCTTCTGACATCCTTTCTCAATTTCCTACTCCTGCAACTCTTGTGGGCTAACATATTTCACTGTTAAACATTGACAAGGATGATGAGGGAAATGTTCATGCTAACTTTATTCATTCAACAACAAATCTGTGATCACAAAACTATGGAATAGGTTATTCTGATAAATTGCAGGCAAGGCTTATTGGTGGGAGGACAATTCTATCAATCATCACTACAACTTCTGTTGTTGGGGGCTTGATGTGTCTTGAGGTTTTTAAAATATTTCAAGAGAAGCCTTTGGATGAATACAAACATTCTTATTTCAACTTATCTTTGTCATTGTGTATATCTTCTGAACCTATAAAAGTTGTAGAAAACAAGGTTATAAGGACCAAAATGGAGCCACTGTTATGGAATTTGTGGGACAAATTTGAAATGGAATGTGTTGAGATGTATTTGTAGATGTTTCTTGTTGAATTCAAGAAAGAATATGGACTTGAGATTAATATGATAATGTACGGAAAGATCTTTCTCTATGCACAATTACTAAACAAGAAAAAGTTACAAGAGAGAATGTCATTGAATCTTCTTTAACTTGTGCTTAATGTTGGGAAGGTCACAATTCCAACAAATGAGAATAAAATTATCCTTTAATTAACATTTACCAATGCTGATGATTTAGAAGTTGAAGTTCCAGATGTTATCATCAGGGTGCGATAGTTCTGGTGATCAATCATAAAGAAAATGGCATTGAATGCTTTACAACATCCTTTTGTTTAGAGTACAACTAGTTTTATACTGAGAATGAAACCATAGGTATTGTCATAGTAGAGAAGGAATGGTACCAAGGACAACAAACATGAAGAGAATACAATGATGGTAGTAATGTGAAGATAGTGAGCATTTAGATTACAAGGCATACTGTTGTTATGATAGTAATATAGAACATGAGTTCATTGCTATTATAAGAGTCAAAAATAGTGATTTTCATAGAGGTAAAATTTTTAAGAGCATGATGACAGTCTCTGTGACTTTAAGGGATCCCTAGCTATGATTGGAATCAAATATCACAAGTTTCTAGCAAAGAGGAACACAATCATATTCAATGAGAAAAAGATTCATGGAGTTAGGATAGTAAATAGATCTAAGCCATACGTTCAAGGAAGGAGTGACCCACATCCCTGCATTGCTTTGAATACTTCACATAAAAAAAAATGATCTTAGCAAATTTAAGAGTTCATGACAATGAACTTCCAATCCATATAGGTAATGAAATGGAGAAAAATGTTAATTGTTGTTGTTTTGACACTTCTTTTGGATAGTAAACTTGTTTTTTTAGAGATTAGGATCAATATGAAGCCTCTTCAATGTGATTAGAAAACACTATCTTTACTCACTCACAACCCTTGATCAGATAAAGGTAAATATATTACTGACTTTCAGAGTGACATTAAACAAACATTACTGAGGTTGTCCTTACATTGACTATTAGGCTGAGATACCCCCAAAACCATTGTTAGATCAACTTGATGACCTTTACCATCCAATATGAAGGTTCTTATAAGTTTTTCAAATCCATAATCAATGCCTTGAATCATTACAAATTGCAGATATTCATGAATTAATCACATAAGGAATGACTCACAAACAATAAGAAAATGCATGGTATAGCCTGCCTATGGCATTACTTTTGTTCTTATAAACAAAACCATTTAAATGAAGATCAATCCCATCTTGAGAAAGAAAAGGGAAAAAAAGAATAGTGCTTGAGAAAGAAAGGGAACAAATTTGCTACCTTGAAGATTGAATCGAAGAAGCAATGGAGATGAATGAAATCTCTGAGCAATATGTCGTGAATCCTTCTATTTTGCCACAAAAATCCTTCTGTCCTTCTTGCCTATAGCTAATGGAAAATATTGTTTGTGCATATACTTATCCCAAAACTCTTCAATCCACATGCATGGAAAGCCAAAATATTGTTTTTCCCATTACCAAATGCTCAATCCTTGTGCGCGGGAAGCCAAAATATTATTTTGGCCATTACCAAACACTCAATGCTTGCGTGAGAAGCCAAAATATTATTTTGGCCATTACCAAACGTTGTAAAATACCCCATCATGATTCTTATGTGTCCCTATTGTATGAATATTAGTAATTAATTAAATTAATAACGTTCATTCTATTTTAACTTTTAATTAATTGATTTTTTTAATTAATAATTATAGTAAATAATATATTTTAGGTGATATATATTATATAGAGATTGGTGCTATATTTATTTTGTCTTAATTATTTCTTAATTTATAAAAAATAATTAAACTAGTTTTGGCCAAGAGTTTATATAGGCTCAAGAGGCAACTTCTAAGTCTAGTGTTCTTTATAATGTATCTCAATTAGGGCAAGTTTTCTAATGATTTAATCTCAAATTTCGGTTCTCTTGTTAACTACTATTTAGTAATGAGAAGACAAAAACTGTGCCTTCCTTCTTGAAAATGTGACGCTCTCATTGAAACTATTTTTCGTGCACCATTAAAGCTATGTTCTAACTGCACTTGAATCATCAAAATCTTATATATCCTACTCATTGGCCACCATTTACCATGAGATTCAATATTTTTATCGTTCCTTATCTAATGTTTACATTTCAAACAACTGTTCATTAATGAAATCTGCATGCATTCGTGGTGCATTTATTTGCTAATTTGTACTCATGTTCATCATGCATCTGCTACCATTCTAGATAAATCTTCTCATTACTATTTGTGACAAGTAATGTTCTTCACTGGAAGGAGTCATCCTCTGATATCTAGCCACCATTTTATCCTCCTCCATTCTTTCTATGGGTAAACTAGATTTTTTCCCTAACCCACACATGTAACCCAAGTTGACATTCTTGGAATAAAAGTTTGATCTAAGAGTCAAAGAAAACTTGAACTTTCAAGTTTCCCTCCATTACTTATGCATGGTATGTTATTTTTATAAAATTAGAAATTTCACCTTGTTATGCTATGGGTATATCGAAGAGGTATGAAAGGTTGGTTTTAAAAAATTGACCTATGTTTTTACATACATATATTATTTATTTGTAATTTTACTCGATGACCAAATTAGTCATTTATTTAATCACTTAGATGAATTTTAAAATGCAACCTTAATCTAATGAGAATAGTTACCAATTAGAGATATTGGCAAATAGTGGCTGGAATAATGTTTGCACAATAAGTCTATTGGCGAACACACATTATTGGTGAAATGCAACTTCTAAGAATATAAGTATATGGTATTATCAAATGTTAATGTGTAAAGGAGTATTAATAATTCATTTAGTCATTTTTATTAAAAGGGTGACTAATTATTTAGTCATTTATTTGGTCATTTTACCCAATGACCAAATTGGTCATTTATTTAGTTATTTATTTAGTCATTTTACCCGATGACCAAATTGGTCATTTATTTAATCATTTATTTAGTCATTTTAGTTGTGATTTTACCTGATGACCAAATTGGTCATTTATTTAGTCATTTATATTTGTGAAATACAAAAAAATTGTAGAACATGATCAATTCTAGTCATGTGACTAAAATTTTTAGTCAAGTGACTAAAAGTCTTAGTTACCTGGTCATTTATTACCCAGATTATACTAGTGTAATATGAAGGAAGTGGATATTGAGAGTACCAAAATTGGGAATGAATTGTTGAATCCACCTAAGGTTATCCAGGACGTCGAGGAAGTAACTGATGTTGCATCTATTAGACCAAGTATAGAACCCATGACAATTGATGATGTAGTAGTTGATAATGTGTTAGATGGTATTCCTGAACTCGTGACTAATTTAGGTCACCCAAATATCACAATAACTGATGTAACCGAAGGAGATCTGGATGCTAATGCCAAGAAAGATGAATCTATCAGAGAAACTGAGACTATTGATGAGAAAGATACATCATAGGTCGCCTGAGCTACTACACCAGGCTAGTTACCTATTTTGGTTAAAGCAATTGAAATTGAGACTAAAGAACAGAAAAAGACACCTGAGCATGCAACATATACAAATGAAGATAAGGGTGAAGAACATGGTAAAGAGACCAAGCATAGTGGTGAAACAAACCAAGGTGATGCACAAAAAGATATCACCAATGCTGCAGAAAAAAAGGTGAAGGTACCACAAATACTCATGACAAGACAATATATACATCTATTAACGATACAAGGTCAGTTATCGAGGCACCTAAACAAGTTGTCACACTGAGCACCAAGCTATTAAAGTCAGAAACTAGGCAAAAGGCTCAATTAACATTAGCACTATCACCTACATCAAGCAATCAAGGTAAGAAGAAGAATAAACATAAAAGAACCAAGGATATAGTTACCTTAGATGAAATCATAAAGATTCTTGAATGAGATCCTAAGACACTTGATCCAGAAACACTAAAGAAATATGGTGAACTTTGCACCAGAAAGGCAGCATAAGATAAGCAAAGTGTGCACAAGTACTAGAGAATGAAAATGAGATCTAAATGCAAGTTGTACTAGATATAAACATTGATGAATGCACCCCCATACTAGAACAAATTGAAATGATCACTAAGGCAATTGATAAGCCTGACATTGATGCTGAGAAAAGACTTGAAGAGCAAGTAGAGAAGAAGGTTCAATATAAAGTTACCGAGAAGATCATCCAGGCAGTGGCAGTACATAAGGCAACTCTGTCAGAATTTGTAAATGGTTTAGAAACTGTTATATCTGAAGCCATTACTATTCTCCAACAGTTATGCACACTCAATCACTTCACTACCGAGATTAGAGAAAGTTAAAGAAAATAGATCAAGATCTAAAGGATAGTGAACAAACTCTATCAACTGAGCAACATGCGTTATAGTTGTATTATTATAAGAAGATACTTCAAAACTAACGGTTGCAATAGGACTTGAAGAAAGAAGAGGAACAAATCAAAGAGAAAGTAATCAAGCTCTAGGTGACATTTCTAACACATTTACCAATGATGCAAAAACATGTGACTTTGGAAAAGAATCTCATTGTCACCCCATATTTATCAGTGATAGAAAGCATATATGATATTGTATACAAGGAAAATGTCAACCTGCAATCACTCACAATCAAGAAATCATTAGAGGGTTAGTATCCAAATTTCAAATGAGATAAAAGCAAGCACGAAACATAAAAAGCATCCTCATATCATCAGATAGAGATAATAAAAGTTGCACCCAAGAGGCTTGTTTGATTTGCTCTCTTATGGAGGTGTGAATGTGCTCTCTCAAACACAATATCAAGACATCCCCAAGTGAAAAATGATTAAGATTGATTCAAAATGAAACAATGGTGGATGAGAGAAGGATTCAAGGACTAGTATGGAGCAACTAGTCTCAAAATTCTCCAAATGATGAAGCTACTATGGATTGAAATGCAAGAAAAAAACTAAGATTGATTTTTTTACCAAATGATCCTAGCATGTAACATCTATGTGATTTAAGCTTGAAAACAAAGAAACTAGCAATGATAAACCCTAGCACAATTCTAGCATAATAACAAGAGCACAAAAATGAGAAATGATAATGCAAGAGAGGAAGGCCTCTTTTATAGAATTGAAAAGGAGATGGACGGTTGAGATTAAGAGGTGGAAGGGAGATGAGTGGCTAGGATTGAGGGTTAGGTTGGAAAAGTCAAAGAAGGATTGTGCACATGATTAGAGATAAAGTACCTTTTTAATCAAGTTTAGGGGATTATTAGCAAGAGGTGAGATTTGGAGGGAATAAAGTGGGTTTAAATAAAGTGATTTTGTTTAAATCAAGTTTAGAGGAATTTTAACTTTATGGAGCGATTTAATAAATATAAATTTATTAAAAGGGGGATTTTTGATGGGAATGTATTTAAATAAAATACATTAGGATAGTATTTATAAAATATATAAATACCCTAGGTGAAACTATTTAATTAATTTTATTTAAATAGCTAGATAAGTAAGAGGGAATTTAATATTAATAATAATATTAATATTTTTGGACGTCTACAGATATGCATGCCCAGCTACAATTAGAGCTACTCACCCTAGAGAACTTAAAGGGGGAATGGGAGAAGTTATTGGAAACTCTCAAGAATGCCCATCCCAATATTTTTGAAAGAACTGTAAGTTACACACCTTTTGTCATTATTTCAAAAAAGGGGGAAATATATGTATATATGTATAGTAAAGGGGGTGTAGACACCCTAAAATGGATAGGCTTGTGACTTTACATTAAAAATACTAATTTTCATCTATTAATTAATGGTTTTTTATTTGTTAATTAATCATCTATTTTCCTCTAAATTCATTCCCCAAATCATCTAATCAAATTCCCAAAATAATTAAATAATTAATTTTATTTAATTAATTAACCTTAATTGATTAATTACCATTAATTAATTAATTAAATTCAATTTTCTATAGTTTAAATTGAAATATTTAAACTTACTAATTAAATTCTTCCAATTAAATTAATTTAATTTCATTCAATAAAGCAATTCTAAATAAAAAAGAATTCAATTATCTCACATGTTGAAAACTTTAATTACATAAATGAATTAAATATTTATTTATTTTCAAAGAGATAATCCTTAATTAGATCACATGGGTTACTCCACCCATCTCTCCATTTAACATGGGTAACTCCACCCATCTCTCCAGTTCACATGGGTAACTCCACCCACCTCTTCAGTTCTAAAAGGTAACTCAAAATTAGCTCTTCAGTTAACCAAACTATCTCTCCTCTCTCCCAGTTGAAGCGGTGGAGTTTACTGATGGCTTCTCCAGTTCTCTTTGATCTCAACCATTCATCTTCCTATCTTTGGGATTGATCTCAACCATTCATCTCATTCTCAATTACTATATAAAAAATCCTTCATAACCATTTGAAGGATCTAGGATTTCAAGCTCACATGCACCATTATTCTTTTAGATTGGTTCTAGCATTCATAGCCATCTTATGATCACATATTTTAATAGCATATACTCTATGCTCCCAAGTCATAGACGCTGCCCACACCAATACTGAGCATCAAAAACAATGTTTTGAAAGGAGTATAGAGAGACAATAGAAGCTTCAAGCAATCGGGTTTGTATACATTTGTTTTCCTTTCATTTTCTTGTACATTTTATTAATATGTTAAGTGTTCGTTATTAGTATTTTTTGTATTGATTTCCCCATTGTAAACCGGTGCTACTAACCCTCATCGTTGGAAAGTGAAGGAACCATGAATTGACCGCATACAGGGGGGTACTATAATTAGGATATTTATATACATATACCAAGTATATACATAGGGGGAACATATACAAATGGGGAGTCATCATTTATAGTATATTATGTACAATATTAAGTTTTTGATACTAATGCCAAAGGGGGAGAATGTTACTCCAATTGAACATTGATGTTGTCATTAGTTATCAAGCCGACATAATAGACGGTGATAGAGTCAAGACAAGACAGTCGGTATATATCATCAAAGTGCAGAGTTAATCGAGAGCATTGATCATGTTTAGAGTTAACTGAGTGCAGTGATAACCGAGTAAATAGACTATACCAAACGCAGACAACACTGATCTACATAAGCATTACCAAAAATCAGTATAACTGAGATACAAAGTATACACCAAGCACCGAGGAAAAAAATTAACCGAGTGGAAAAGAGTCCACATAAAGTTTATTATGGCACATTATTCTATGTACCAACTTTTTAGCCGACCCAGATAATGGTTTACACAATCGAGGATGATATTAATTATGGATTTGCAATATTAATTGTTTATCTCCTATGTGGATATGATCAAGGCAAATTATGTACACTGTTGATCTTAGGATAAGGATGTAATTGTTGAACCCTAATTAGGTCACATCATTTGATATATAAATGTATAGAAGTCAAATTTTGTTAAGTATGTTGATCAAGAAATGATCAAGTATCCGCCATACTGCAGACATCAAAGATCAGAAAAGGGATTCACGGACAGAGACCATATTGCAAAAATTAGTTTACAAAATTAAGGTAAGGCTACCAAACAGAACAGAGTAGAAGGTATTTTCATTCTCATTGAGGTGATATATTTTGTATGAACTTAATGGATCTGTATCAACAATTTTGAGATTGTATATGTTTCAGATCAATTTTTTGTTACTCTCTAACAATTGTAATAGACCCTAAATCTCTTAATAGAGTAGACTTAATTGTCTTATTATAAATCTCTTAACCGAGTGCACACATAGATTGTGTTTCTAAATCCTCTCATGAGGTAGATCTATTCGATCTTTTTGTTACTCCTAATAGGGTAAGATCATCAGAAGTGATCATTTTGTAAAGCTTTAACAAGCTATCTTTATTACTGTAGTAGTGAAATTTTTTGGGTCTCATCCCCACTGTAGTTTTTACCTTCTAAAAGGGGTTTTCTGGGATACCAAAATACTATTTTCATGAGTACTTAATTTCATGTATGTGTAATGTTTATTTTACATGCATTTACATTTCAGCATTGATACTACATGTTTGGAATAAGCAATCTACTCAGTCAGTTACTACAAAAAGTGAATGCAAATAGTTGACTAAACTTTTTTAAGGGTACTGATTCACCCCCCCTCCCTCTCAATACACACCCTTTCCATAATATTAACATTGGGCCAACACTTATTTGCAGAACATATGTCAAAAAAAATCTTCTTCTATGATCAAAATACAAAATGCATTACTCATACTCAATTTCCCATGATGGTTTCAAAAGCACTAGGGGTGACAAATCTAGTTACAATAGAGTTTGTCACACTTGCAGTAGCAGTTTTTTGGGTAGGAGTGACTTATAGGAAACTTTCTATATGAGCAAGAAATGCTTGCTTGGAATATGAACTAAGTTGGATGTTTGTTGGGGCATTCCCTATTGGAAGGCCACTGACAGCTTCATATAGTGGGGAGTAGATGGTCATCATATTATCTAAAATGGGTTGTCCTGGCTCCTCTTCCAACCTCCTCTATTTAGCTTTCTTTTCTTTTTTTTTCTATCTTTGTAGCTCCCTTGCATTGTCATTCAGCGTTCAAAAATTCCCTTTGGTTTTGGTCTTCTTCACATTATGTCTTCCTCTCAATCATTTGTTTCTTCTTATTCTTTTGAAACTCCTCATTCCTATTCTTTTCTGCCTCTTGGGCATTGAGAAATTCAATGTATTCATCGGATGTCAAAATTTGAGACTTCCTACTTAGGAGAAGAACTCATGTCCGACCTCCCCATGATGAAGGAGTGACCCTCTATACTTGAAGTCTCAAGAATTGGAAATTTGATGATGAGACTTGTTTCCCATCTTGTTGGGTGTATGACACTTAGTTAGATTCTTCATTACTTATATAGTTTTCATCTTCAAAATATTCACCATTCTCATCATCTCAATCCTTTGCATTCATGAAGTAATGGTTTGCATCTACAGGATCAATTTCAAGAGGGGTTGGCATGGAAAGGGTGACCTCTTCTATCATGAAATCTATATTCACTCCTAAATTGTTTGTTTCTTCTGTAACCCACTCTAGTTGGACAACTTGTGTAGGAAGATTGAGACCTGCTGATGTGGTTTCCATACCTTCTTTGGATATACATTGCAGCACAAGGATCTCTAATAGGGTTTTCTTTGGTGGATCAGTGACACCTTCAGTTGATGTGGTTTGCACACCTTCAGCTGAACCCTCTACATTATCTTTATTGGGTGGGTAAGCTTTGTTAAATATATTAATTACTTCTTTAATGTACCCTACTAAATTCCTAAAGGCCTTTGATGCGATGTGTTCTAGTCTAGTCTCTAATGTGACTGCATCATCCCCTATTCTAGAAGTTTTGAGTTCTTCTTGAACATCAAATGCCTCAATTGGCCTCATATCATTGTGTAGTGCAAACCTATTTAGTGGCCAAATCCTAGTCCTATGGAACACACTCATAATGTTGTCTGTTGTCATTTCTTGCTTGATTGCACAACTTGAAAGAGTTGCTAACTATTCTCGACCAATTTAATGGGGGGTTATTGGACATCCATGTTGTTCTTTCTTGTTTGAAGTAATTCTTGAACGAAGAGTAAACATTAAGATCCAATGGCTGTAGCCTATGGCTAGTATGAGAAGGCAATGTTAGCAAGTCAATTCCTAAGCCCTTGGCTTATTCTATTATTTTGAATGCCACATGGCTTCCATGAACATAAAAGATAAGAAGTTCCCTATTAGTTTGCAATGTAATTTTTAATGTACCTCTTTGCTTTGAATAAGTAAAACCTGGGAATAGAAATTCCAGATGCACTAACACAAGCCAAAGTTGTGATCTACTATCTACTTTTTTTTATCAAGTGGGGTACATATCTCTACCTCAATCTAGCAATCACTCTCATTCCATAGTTCCTATCATCTTGAACACTGGTCTCATCACAATTCCAAATTCTACTAGATCATAGTGGTTCAAATTTTAGATGTTCTTCAAGTTATCATAGAATGACGACACAATATAAGGTTGTAGCATAATTGCTCGGTCATTTTCCACTCCTTCATTTGTTCTCATACTCAAATTAGGGTGCCTATGATGAAAACTAGCCCACCATAATTTCCCTGGCCTACCATGTTAGGAATAACAGTCCACAAGATAACTGAGAGGGGGTGGGTGAATCAGTTGTAATCTAGATTATTAAACTTTCAACTTTATAAATCAAATCTGCAAATGTAAATGATAACATAGTAACTACGAATACCATAACACAATATTTATTGTCAAGGAAACCCTGTTAAAGGTAAAACCTCGGTGGGAATTAACACCCACAAATAATGTATTAAGAGTATAGTATCCCTATTAAAAGATATTAGCCCTGTTAGGAGCTTATTACAAAACTACAGTACACAATCCCTGTTAGGAGACAAACCCTGTTAGGAGTCAAAGAAAATAGTAGGCTCACTGCCAAGGCACATTCCCCAAAGAAGGTTAAAGCCACCCTCCAGGATTCACAATCTAAATCAAGTGTATAAAGAAAATAAACATTATAGTGAACTGTCTGATATCAACTATCTTTTCTTGGTAAGTTCCAATGAAGTATCAACTCTGCTTTGTATCCAGTAGTCAAAAAGCTTCACAAATTCCACACCTCTTATCCTTATCTTTCTCTATCGTACTTCTCCACTAGAAATTATCATTCATATATACCCTCTTAAAATAATTCATTAGGTCAGCTAGTTAAGCTTTCCTAATACATAATTAACTAGGTCAGCCAATTAAGGCTTTCCATAATACAAATAATTACATAGCCCCTTGCTAAGATACACATGGAATCTATAAAAAGTATTCAACATTTAAAATCCATCACATATAATTCTAGATCTGTAATTCATGCTCACAATTAATTTCACATGCTACATGTCTAAAGTCGGCATAAAAATAGGTCTTCTCAAGAACACACACCACAACTAATGTCATCAGTATCCAAAAAAAAATTAAACTCAACCCATTACTCTACCATATGTCAGCTATCCATCAGTAAGCTCACAAGTTCTGAAATATCTTCGCTAGAAAGATATGCCTGAAAAATAGAGACCTTCTCTTTCTAGAATCACAGTTACAGTCTAGAAAACCAGTCTTCACCAAATCAACTATAACATCCACAGTATGCAACATAAAGACAAGCGACCTTAGAAATAAGGTAAGAACACATCCTTCTACATAAATTCAACTTTGATCATTCTGAATCATCCGTACAGTGTCCACACACTCCTTTCAGTTAAGTAGGCAGTTTGTCTTCTCCTTTGAAATATATGTTGACATCAGTGACAAAACATGAATATCAACAACATGATCAGTAACCAAAACTGATATCATCCAACAATATCCCCCTTTGGCATTGATGGCAACATATGGGAAAATCCATATGCATCAACCCAAAAGTACTCTCTCTGAATACAATATTCTCAATATCCTCAACACAAATCTCCCCAAAATAGTAGGGATTTTCACATAGATTTCTTCCCCCTTTGGCAGCAATGGGAAAGGGTGCCATAACTCATCTATAGTATTTTTTAGTCCTTTTCAAGTCTTCATGTTCAATCAACTAGGTGCAAGATCACCCAACTGTATTCCATAGTTTTCTCCTACGATCACTCCCCCTAAGGAGTAGATCCATACCTCATGTCCAAAGAATGATATCAATCTGAGATCCACTGGGCTGATGCATATCTGCATCATTTTAGTCTTCACTGGGAGGGGCCATCACCCCAAGCATGCCTTTGATATATTCAAAAGCATCTTTTGGCAAAGGTTTAGTAAATATATCTGCTATCTGTTCCTTGGTGCTAATATACTCTAGTTTAATCTTTCTATATGCTACCTTCTCCTTCAAGAAATGATACTTGATGGAAATATGTTTATTCTTTGAATGCGTTACAAGGTTTTTTGACATATTCACTATGCTGGTGTTATTACAATGGATAATCACTGGTTCTTTGAAAATTATTCCAATGTCCTTCAGCATTTGTTTCATCCAAATGACTTGTGTATAGTTTATTGTAGTAGAAACATATTCTGACTTAGCAGTAGATTGAGCAATACAGTTATTCTTCTTTCTCAACCAAGAAACCAACCTTTTCCCAAGGAAAAATGCACCACCACTTGTACTCTTCCTGTCATCTACATTACCTTCCCAATCAGCATTAGTAAAAGCCTGCAATGTAAAATCATCATATTTTCCATAGCATAATCCATATTCTACTGTTTCTTTCAAATATCTAAAAATTCTTTTCACAACAGAAAAATGTGTCTCTTTAGGATCTTCCTAATATCTAGCTACAATTCCAACTGCATTGGTAATATCTAGTCTAGTGTGTGTTAGATATTGTAAACTTCCAATCATTGTTTTGTACTTAGTCTGCCCAACACTTTGAGTATCATCACTTTTATTCAATATGTTCCCTATCACCATGGGTGTACCAATAGGTTTACAATCTTCCATTCCAAATTTCTTCAACATTTCCTTAAGATACTTGGTCTTAGATATAAAAATTCCATTCTTACTATGATTAATTTGCAAACCAAGAAAAACTTTCATCTCCCCAATAATTGACATTTAAAACTCATTCTCCATTTCTTTAGAAAAATTCTTACTCATTTAATCATTGCCTCCAAAAATGATATCATCAAACAAAAACTTCTATAATTAAGATTCCATCTTCATTAGTTCTAAAATACAAATTATTGTCTACATTACCTTTTGTGAAAACAAGATGAAGTAGATGTTTATCTAGTCTTACATACCATGCCCTTGGTGCTTGTTTCAGTCCATATAGTTCCTTCTTCAATCTACAAGCCAAGTTTTCATCATCTATAAAATGAAAACCATCAGGTTTCTCAATGTACACTTCTTCTTCTAGATCACCATTCAAGAAGTCTTTATGTGTAGCATAAGAAAGAAATAGTCTCACAGCTTCCAATCTAGCAACAGGTGCAAATGTTTCTTCATAGTATATGCCTTCTTGTTGTGAGAAGCCTTTACATACCAGTCTAGCCTTGTTTCTTACCACTATGCCTTCCTCATCCATCTTGTTTCTGAAAACCCACTTAGTGCCAATCACATATTTTTTCTTAGGTCTTGGAACCAATTCCCAAGTATTGTTTTTCTTTATCTGTTCTATTTCTTCTTCCATGGCTTTAGTCCAAGATTTGTCTCTACATGCTTCATCAGTAGTCTTTGGTTCAACTTGAGAAATCAAACAAATCTCATCTCTAACTCTAGATCTAGTCATCATGCCTTTGCTTGCCTCACCAATAATTTGATCTTCAGGATGGTTTATCTTGACATACCTTGGTGTCTTCAATGTCTTAGTAGCTTTGACCTATTCTTCTTCAATTTCATTCTCGATCATCAAGGGTCCTTCAAGTTCAACAACAACTTCTCTTGTTTCTATTATCTGACCACAATCATATATTCTTTCTTGAATTTGAAAATTTTCATCTATCCTCACATTTTCTCTTTCAATCAATTTCCTCAATCTCAGATTGAAACATTTATATGCTTTACTCTTAGTGGAATAACCAAGAAAGATTCCTTCATCACTTCTAGCATCAAACTTGCCTATCTCATCATCTCTCTTGATATAACATTTACTACCAAATATTCTAAAATATTTCACAGTAGGTGCATGATCAAACCATAATTCATAGGGAGTTTTATTTGTACCTTCTCTAATCTGAATTCTATTTAATGTGTACATAGCAGTGCCAATTGTTTCTCTCCAATGAACATGTGACACATTTCCTTCTAGCAACATAGTCCTTGCAGCATCTAATATGGTTCTATTTCTTCACTCTGCTATCCCATTCTGTTGTGGAGTTCTAGGGTCTAAAGTCTTTCTATGTATTCCATTTTCTTCACAGTATGTATTAAACATCTCTAATGTAAACTCTCTTCCTCTATCAGATCTCAAACACTTCATCTTTAAACTAGATTCATTCTCAACTTTCGCATTGAATAACTTGAACTTGTCAAATGCTTCATATTTCTCTCTCAAATATGTAACCCACATCATTCTAGAAAAGTCATAAAAAAAGTATAAAATACCTCTCACCATAGTATGATCTTGTTCTTGTAGGACCACACAGATCTGTATGCACTAGATCCAACTTCCCTTTTGTTGAATAAGCTTTTCTCTTGAAAGTGCTTCTAGCCTATTTCCCCATAACACATTCTCTACACATAGTGTTAGATGGCTTTACAATTTTAGGTAGATCTCTTACTACTTTTCTCATACTTGCCTTCACAATGTTATTAAAATTAACATGACTAAATCTTCTATGCCATAACCAACTGTCATCAACCTTTGCAATAAAAAAAGAAGCTTCAGATGTGTTCAATTCAAATACATTACCTTTGGATTTAGTACCAGATGCTATCAAGTCTCCTGTTTTACTCTCAATAGAACATTTTTCATTGATGAAGTTCAGTTGATAACCCTTGTCCACTAGTTGTCCAACACTCAACAAATTGTGCTTAAGTCCATCAACAAGTAATACATTGTCAGTGTTAGTCTTTCCATCCAAAGAAATAGATCCAATTCCAATAATAAGTTTAGTGTCACCAAATCTAACAACACCACCATCATGTCTTTTCAAACTCACAAACTTATTTTTGTCTCCAGTCATATGATGTGAACAACCACTATCTATGACCCATTCAGATTTCTTTTCAACTCAGGATACTAAGGTATTTTCTTCATGCATAGGTTCATCATCCTTAATAGCAATAAATCCAATTTCATGATAGTCGCCATCCTCATCATCAGATATACCCTCACTTTCATAATAACATTCTTTTTCCTTTGAGAATTTAGATTTGAAAAATTTAGGTTTGTGCTTTAGAATTCTTGTAGGACATCTAGATGCAAAATGACCGATCTTGTTACATGAAAAAAATTTCAAAGGTAATTTTCCCTCAAACTTACCCTTACCTCTCTTTTCTCTTCTATCAATTAGTGCCATGACTTCATCTAGCTTCCTTTCTTCTTCCTTTATTTGTTTCCATTCATCATCATAGGCTCCAAGTTATTCTCTTAGGTCACTACTACTCGTGCTTGCATTTCCAGGTAAGATTCTTTTTCTTTTGTGAACGGTTTCTTTGAAGGCTGACTCAATCTTAGGTAAAGTGTCTCCCAATTCTCTGGCTTCAAATATAGTTATCTTTCCAATCAACATCTCTCTGGTGAATTTCGGTGTCAAAGGTATGATATCCTTTATAGCCTGAACCTTGGTTATATAAGAAAGGGTCAAAGATCTAAGTATCTTTGCAATCACTTCTTCCTCACTGTAGGTTCCTCTAGAGTTCCTAATACCAATAACTACTTCAATAATTCTCTATCCATATGCTCTGATGTTCTCATATTCTCTCATCTTCAGTGATTCCATCTTTGTCCTCTAGTTCTTTAACTTTTCTTTCTTTGTAAACTTGTCTCCAACATATAGTGCTTCCAGTCTTGTCCATATTTCATGTGCAAAGTCGAAGTCCTTTACTTCATTAAATTCTCCTTCTGATAGTGTGATGATTAAGGATTCCCTTGCAACCATATTTCATGAGAATATCTTCTTTTGATCTTCAATGGTTTTCTCTAATTCATCCTCAGTTGCTATTTTTTCCTTATTATTTGTTATCATCCAGTAATAAATTCCTAGACATAGAAAATGTGTTCTCATCTTGTTCTACCAACTGTAAAAGTTTTTAGGGTCAAACTTTCGACTATCCTTCCTGTACTAAGTCATCTTCAAGATCAACTCAAGCTATTAAATTTCTCTCTAAGGACCAATATCTCTGATACCAATTGTTAGGAGTAACCATCCACAAGACAACTGAGAGGGGGGGGGTGAATCAGTTGTAATCTAGATTATTAAACTTTAAAATTCATAAACCAAATTTGCAAATGTAAATGACAGCATAGTAACTACCAATACCATAACAAAATATTTTTTGTCAAGGAAACCCTATTAAAGGTAAAACCCCGGTGGGAATTAACACCCACAAATAATGTACTAAGAGTATAGTATCCTTGTTAAAATATATTAGCCCTGTTAGGAGATTATTACAACATTATAGTACGCAGTCCTTGTTAGGAGAAAAACCTTGTTAGGAGTCAAAGAAAATAGTAGGCTCATTGCCAAGGAACACTACCCAAAGAAGGTTAAAGCCACCATCAAGTATTTACAATCCAAATCAAGTGTATAAAAAAAATACACATTCCAGTGAACTGTCTGATAGCAACTATCTTTGCTTGGTCAGTTCCAATGAAGTATCAACTCTACTTTGTATCCATTAGTCAACAAGATTCACAACTTCCACACCTCTTATCCTTATCTTCCTCTATCACACTTCTCCACGATAAATTATCATTCATATATACCCTCTTACAATAATTCATTAGGTCGGCCAATTAAGGTTTCCTAATACATAATTAACTAGGTCAGCCAATTAAGGCTTTCCATCATAAAAATAATTACATAGCCCCTTGCTAAGATACACACGGTATCTATAATAAGTATACAACATTTAAAATCCATCACATATACTTCTAGATCTGTAATTCATGCTCACAATTAGTTTCACATGCTACATGTCTAAAGTCGGCCAGGAAATAGGTCTTCTCTAGAATACATGCCATAACTAACGTCCTCAGTATCCAAATAGAAAAAAAACTCAGCCCATTACCCTACCATATGTTGGTTGTCCATAAATAAGCTTGCAAGTTATGAAATATCTTTTCTAGAAAGATATACCCGAAAAATAGAGACCTGCTCTATCCAGAATCACAATTACAGTCCAAAAAACCAGTCTTCACCAAATCAACTGTAACATCAACAGTATGAAACATAAAGCCAAGTGACCTTAGGAATAAGGTCATCACACATCCTTCTACATAAATCCAACTTCAATCATTCTGACTCATTGGTATAGTGTCTGTACACTCCTTTCAGTTAAGTAGCCAATCTATCTTCTCCATAGAAATATATGTTGACATTAGTGACAAAACATGAATATCAATAGCATGATCAATAACCAAAATTGATATCATCCAACACTGGTCTCATCACAATTCCAAATTCTACTAGATCCATAGTGGTTCAAATTGTAGATGTTCTCCAAGTTATCATAGAATGACGACATGACATAAGGTTGTAGCATAATTTCTCAATCATTTTCCACTCCTTCATTTGTTCTCATACTCAAATTAGGGTGCCTACGATGAAAACCAACCCACCATAATTTTCCTGGCCTACCATTCTTGAATGGGTTCAGCCTATCCCCAAAAACTTGGGTAGTAGTTGTTTGTAGTTGACTTATCAACAAACCTTTCCCAATTTCTTCCATTTCCTTACACCATTGGGAAATTTAAGCCACCCCCTCTTTTGATAAAATGGTACATGGCCCCATCATGGTTGTTGTTGTAACCCCTGTTAGCTATGACCTCAAACTAGTATTGGGGACACAAAACTTGATTATTGTAGCTCTAATTGATATCCCCTTCTCTTCTACATAGGAAATTGGTTGTCTAATGTCATGTTTGGACCATTTTACTCTTGGCTTTGACCGACTAATAGGTTCAACATTTTCAACAACATGCTCTACTGTCACATTAGGCTCATTTTCAAAATAACTCATTTTCAACAATGGGCTCTTCTTTCACATTAGGCTCATTTTTAGAAATACTCTAACTCTACCTCTACTTCCACCTTTTCCTCTTACCTCATTCACTTTGGTACTCTTCCTTCCTTCTAATGTCATACCCTTCGTACCTCTACCTCCACCCTTATCCTTACCTTTACTTCGTGCCATGAATCTCACTTTACCTGCATGAGGATAGTCAGATAACACTCAATAATAATTTAATAACAGAATGAAACCCTTGATGAAATTTTCAAAATAATAAACATTTAAAGGAAATGGAAGGCATTTAGACAATCATTGTTTAACTCCATCATTGTACATACATGAAAGGAAACATGCTTTATAGGCACAACATTACCTGGAGGTTGAAGAGCAGAGCCCAAATGGTTGCAAAGCTAAGTAAAATATATAGTTAATTGTACACACATGGGCACAACATTTTAATGTGATCATTGTAACCACCCTAAATTGGTCTACTCTAACCAGGGACCTTGTTTTCCCTAAATGTGATCATGCCCTCAATTATGTCAATCCAATTATCCAATTATTCTCATAATTCACCAAAATCAAAATAATTCCTCAAATCAAAGTGATTTTATCACTACCTCACAATAATTACCTTGGCCCATTTAATTAAATCAATCGCATTAAAATCCATAGCTAAAGAAATTAATTAAAACAGAATTAATAAATACTCTCAAAATACAACTCATCACTTGCACATGAAAAGACTAGGGGCAGGGCAGTTTCCTTCGATCAAGTTTGGACTGTTGGATAAAAGGCTTCAATGCAAAACAAGTTAGATATCTATGCCTACAATCTCCTAGATCTTTATCAAGCCCTCAGTAGCTTCATACTGACATTCATTTGATCAAGTTTGGAGTCAGTATTATCAATTCTCATTTAATCAAGTCTCAAATTGATATCTCAAGCTCTTAGTAAGCTTCTTACTAACCTTCATTCGATCAAGTTCAAAGTCAGTATTATCAATTCTAGTTTGATCAAGTTCATAATTGATATCTCTAGATTAGGGTTCAATCGACCTTCATTCAATCAAGTTTGAAGTTGATACTATCAGTCTTAGTTCAAACAAGTTCTAGACTGGTATGATCAGCTAAATTTTGTTCAATAGAGTTTGAAATTATCAAAACTTTTTGAAGTCAATATTAGACATTCTTTGAATCAATGCGCTACTCACACATATTTTCAAAGAGGGGAAAATATAACCACCCTAAATTGGTCTACTCTAACCAGGGACCCTATTTTCCCTAAATGTGATCATACCCTCAATTATGTCAATTCAACTATCCTAATCTGATTATTGGCATAATTCATCAAAATCAAAATAATTCCTCAAATCAAAGTGATTTTATCACTACCTCACATTAACTACCTTGGCCTATTTAATTAAATCAATCCAATTTAAATCCTTGGCTAAAGTAATTACTTAAAAGGGAATTAATAAATACTCTCAAAATACAACTCATCACTTGCACATGAACAGTCAATCCATGGACCAATGAGAGTTCACTCACATGGATCACTCACATGGACCAACTAGGTTTCAATCCTCACCTCTCCTCATGGATTGATCTCAACCCTCCATTTCTCATTCTTCTCCATAAAATGACTTATTTTTTAGCTCAAAGGGTCCCAATTTTTAGAATTCTAAATTCAATTTGATGCTATCAAATGGATTTCATGTTTTGAGAACTAATTAGAGAACATTTCTCGTTGTGCTTTAGTGAATCAATGAATCATGTCTTAGGATTGAATTGTATACTAAATAGCTTAATTCTACATTTGAATCTTCCATTCTAGGACTGAATTGTCACTAATCTAATGCGTAATCTAAGGGAAAATTTATGATTTAGATCACACTCTTTCTAGATAGGAAGAAATATGTCAATTTCTTTGGTTTCCTTGTGCTTTCTAATTGAATTTTATGCTTCCAACCATTGATATAATGACATATTAAAGTGTTGTGTTGTAGATTTGGAGGTACAATAATCACACACACACATATGGCACCCACCATGGGGTAGAGCCCCAGTTTTTTGACCATTTGTGAGCTAATTGACTGACTTTTTTACTTAATTTTTTGTGCAAACTCACATTTGGAAAGAAGGATCGAATCTAGAGAAGGAGATTTCACTCAGGGATTTTAGGATCACATCCCATAAATTTTGCATCGCATCTAGATAGGCTCTCCTTTAAGGAAAACATGATCACATCTAGGTTAAAGTATCACATTTCAGATCCTTAATCGCATCTGGTAATTCCTTAGTCACATTTGGTAAAGAGGCTCACATTTAGTAAAATTCAAGTTCACATCTGGATAGCTTATTTGAATAATTGATTGATTTGTTGAACTAATCAACTAACTTTGTTTGTTTTTGGTGAATGTGACCATTAATAAGCCTAACTAAGTTCTTGTAGGACGTTGTCAAAGACTTCCTTGCCCAAAGAAATGGAGCAATAATAATGAAAACTACTAACAAGTGATATTGTAGGTTTCCTTGCACAAATTTCAACTAAACATTGTTTTGCAATCTTAGGAACTTAATGCATTTTATCTTCAATTCATAATTTTATTATAGAAGTATGCTCTTTTCCTTCATGGAAAATCAAAACCTCAAACATTAAGTTAAGTTTTGAAAAGAAATTTTAAAAAATGAAATCAATTGCTCGAAATGCTTAGTTAATTTCTTTTCTAGGAACCTAAATTTCAGATTCAAATTTAGTTCTTAATCCAACTAGAGGATTATGTTCTTTTCCCAAGTGGAAAATCAAAAACTCAAGATGGTGGATTAAGTGATTGAATTTCATAATTAGAGGGAAAGAAGTTTGTCTTGCGTGGTTGATAGGAGAAAATGACATAGAGAGGACAGTATTCTCTTCTTCCTTGTGAAGAATCAAAAATCTAGACTCCTAAGTCGCCAATACTCTTTACTGCTTTGAACTTTAGAGGGCCTTCTAGTTGAGGAAAAAATCTCTTGGGAATGACCCAACTGAGGATAGGTGAATGTCAACCCTTCCATCTCACTATAGTAAAAATGCTTCCTTAAGGTTAAAATCTTGGAAGACGTAATCAGTTTTGTCCTTGAAATTTTGACTATCATTCCTTGGACATGCTTGGATGTTGCATAGAGTGGAGCTGCTTCAATCTTTCTTGCAATACTACACTCATCTAGGTACTCATAGGGCTATACACTTCAATTTTTCCTTGTACAATTCTATGGGGGACGGTTATGAACGGATGCAAGAAATAGACACTTTATGGTAGTGACTACTTGATTTACCCCTAAAAGGTGATAATATTTGTGTAAGGAGGATAGTAACCTCCCCAAGATACTCATCATTTTGTGCCCTCATTTGCATTTGGAGTCAGATAATACAACATCATGACTGGAGCCATTGCATGCTTGGTGATGGTAGTATTCTGATTAACATTTGAGTGTGTACCTAAGTTTACGAGAAAAGATTTTCATGCTACATCATTGTAATAGGAATAGGTGTGTTTGGATATTAAATAAACATGCTTGATGTGTTAAAATTGTAATGAAAAGATAAATCACCTCAAACAAATCAATATTTTGACAATAAAAAACATTTTCACTACCTCAAACATTCTGGAATTCATTAGACAGACCCTGGAATTTTCACAAATTTTTGCCAATTTCCAAACAAAGTGGAAAAATTCAAAATTCCATCAGAAGGTCACATTAGGGATCCTAAATCACATCTAGTAAAAAAATGTCACATCTAGTGAACACAAGCACATCTGGTAAATCCCGACTCACATTTGGCGAACATGGTCGCATTTAGGAAGAACAAGATCACATTTAGTAAATTCAAGATCACATCCAGTCAATCACATATGGGATAGAGAATACTTGCACATGTTTTAGAATCATAAAATTTGTAGTTTCAGGTACCCTTTTTTATTTTCAATAAGAACCTGTTGTTCTTGCTAGTCCACCTAAAGTTGTTTCTCAGTCAAATTAATAGTTTACCTTGCAAGTTCTTTAGGGTTATCGCAATTGATCCCAAATCATGTTGTCACTTTACTAAAAAAGTCTTCCTAATTCTCAGCTCACTATCAAGTCATTCTAACACTTTGATGCTCGAATCAATCACTTTGAAACACAAACCTCACATTCACCAAACCTTGGAAAAACGCATTTGGATAATTCTGAAATCCTTTTGGCAATATTGGAACACTTTTGATGAGATTAATATCCCTCTTTCATGGTTAACAAAATAAGTAAACAATATCTAGCTGAAGATTTAGAAAGACCTCTAAGATTTCTAAAATTTCAACAAGGAGAGGCATCTTGAACAAACCCTCTCTTTGATCAAGACTCACCCAAAATGGATGTACCTAATCAAGAATGGAGTGTTGCATTTGATGAATACGATCAAGATGACAACCAAGATGAAAGATAAAGTCAAGAAAAAAGAAATCATGATCATCCTTTGTTTGACTTGGATAGTGAGGAAGATATAATGGAAGAAGACTATAAAAAACTCAAACAAAGTCAGAAGTTTCAAAGGACCTTGGAGAAAATCATTGAAGAAGACAAGGAAAAATATTTTCTCCACGTAGCTTTTCTTGGAGTTAAACTTCCCAAAGATTAAATGATGTTGAACGATTGAAAGTTCAAGAGGTACAAACACCCATATAAATTCTCTCTAAAAAATTATATCAAATGCAAATGGAGATCACAATGCTTAAAAAATAGAAGAATAAACCCACAAATAAATACTCATTGGAACACATATGTTCGTTCCCATTCAATAAGAACTTGCAAATGGCGCCTTTTCCACAAAATATGGCAAGAACAAAGTATGAAAAATACATGGGAGAAATGAACCCGCACAATCATGTGAGAGAATTTTGTGCATTGAGTATAGAATTTATGCATGAATCAATGTACTTGATGAGACTATTTATGGAAAGTTTAGGAGGACAAGCCATGAAATGGTTTTCCAAACTCACACCTAGTATTCAAACATTTAAAGAATTGATTCAAAAATTTGTCCAACACTACTATAAAATAAAAAACAATGTTACCATGATGATCTTCATAATACCAAAAAATGAATAGGTGAATCCTTCACAGAATTCTTGCAATGATGGAGGAAGATATTTGCATGGTACTCTCGACAAATACCTAAATTAGAGAAGATGGAAATCTTCATAAATAACTTAGTACCTGAAATGAACTATGTCCTACAAATGAAAGATTCTTTGACTTTTGAGAGAATGATTTGATGACATTAATTTTCTATTAGTATGCAAACAACACTTTTGGTAAGCATACACCGAAAGTTAGGACAATAGAAAACCGAAGATCAGATAGAAAGAGATCACCAAAGATGACTAAGTGCAAAGAGAACCGACGACAAAAATTAGTGTGTACACTGAAATTGAAAAATAGAGAGATAAAGAAGAATCTGATGTACTAGATAAACTGTAGACCGGTGAGACAGTTAAAGTGCAACCAACATAACAAAAATGAAAGACAGTCAGAGCATAACCAACAGATAGAAACCAAAAGTCAGTTGCAGCCTGCAAAAAGTGGATCCGACTTCCACGTCAGATAAAGAAAGCTTATTTTATATATAGGATAGTGATTTGTTTTTAAATCCATTTATTTAGGGACAAGAAACATGAATGTAAGTGCTTTAATCAGTCTAACTGATTTAAAACACATAGACTAGGAGATCTAGGTACAAGGTAAACCTGATCTTAGAGTTAACACTATTTTTCTCGAAACTTGATGATGTCAATCCATCTTATAAATAGATGATGCAACCATTAATTATACATGGATGAAAAAGGATGTGAATATAGAGGAGAAGATGAATTAGGCCAACAAGAACATCTATGGATCAGATTGACAGTTTCAAGAACAAGAACAACAAAAGGTTATTTTGGTTATCAGAACCAAGAATAGAGGCTACTGAGAATCAAAGGTATTATTCAATCATAATAAGGTGATAATATTTTTCATGTAAACTAAATTGGATCTGTATCAGCAATAGGAAATTGCATTTACTAGGTCAATTTGTGATTTTCTATCATTCTAACAAGTGGAACAAAGTGTAAAAAATCATTTCAAGGAAGGTGGATTTAACAGTCCAACTACAAATATCTTAACCAAGTGCACACTCAACAGTGTTGCTAAATATCCTAATAGAGTAGACTTTAAAAGGTCTCCACCGATACTCTTAACAAGGTAGATCATTAGAAGTGATCAAATTTTAAGCCTTAACTGGCCCCTTCCAATCTACAGATAGTGAAGACTTTGTGGGTGCCATCCCCACCATAGTTTTTACTTCCTAATAGGAGTTTTCTGTGATATCATATCTTGTGTTATGTTTCAATTACTTTCATGAATGTTTCTATGAAAGTTCACATGTATGTTAATGTTATAAATTGATATAACTCACATCAAGATAGTATAGATCAAATTGAATGGATATACAAATTGATTATAAAGGTTAATTGATTAAAGGATACAAAAGTTTTAAAGGTACTGATTCACCCCTCCCCTCTCAATACATACTTCCCATTAATCCCAAAAATTGGTATCAGAGCTAAGTCTCTTCTTGCAAAGCTTAAAGGCTTAAGAGAAAAGATCATACAATGGAGAAGTATAGACTTGAGAAAAATATTGAGAATAAGAAGCTTGAAATTTAGATGTTCTATGAATAGTATAAAGAACCTAGAATCAACATGAGACAACTATTAGGTGAAAGAAAGATTATGGCATCTCACTGTATTGAAACAGATTATCATGAGGAAGAGATACCAGATCTCTTTGAGTCTTTAGGATCAACTACAAGCAAAGCATCATATACATCAAAAGAAAGCATTACATGCCAAACTGAAATCAATCTACATTTGGATGGACAAGTTAAATCTCTGCAAATAGGTCAAGAGACATAGATGGTAAGGATGATTGATGTCATGAAAAATGCTAGACAAGCTGAGCAAGAAAGAAAACTAGCTATTGATGATAGAAGAAATATCACAGAAAAGCTACAAGAAAAAGATTCTAAAATACAAAGACTTACAAAGCATCACCATGAGATTACAAATCAGATTATTCTTATGAGTCAAGAGGCAAAAAAATAAATTTTGAACTCATTGAAAGAATAGAATCTATTGGTGAACTGAGGGATGAGAATGAAAAGTTAAAAGATGAAGTAAGAATTCAGCAGTAGCATAATGAAATTATCAAGAAATCTGAAGAAAGAAATAAAAGAATGAATGATTTTCTTGAAGGACAACGAAGAGTCCACAACAATACCAATCTAGGTTTTACCAAGAATGGAGAATCATCAAATCAAATTGATCCAAAGAATGTCTATGAAAATCCAAGACCAAGAAGGGTGACATGCAATCACTATGGAAAGAAAGGCCATACATCAAATGTATGTAGAGGCAAAATGAAAGGTATTCCTAATCTACATCTTCATTCATAGGTTTTTTTTTATAAATGTAACAAGAAAGGACAAAAAGCATATGAATGTAAGTCTGAGATGAAACAACCAAAGAAGGAAACCTACATGGACAAGTATTTTCCTACTTGCAAAATGAATGGGCACACAACTCTTGAATTATAGAAAAAGAAAAGGCAAGCATGGAAGCCTAAAGGTCAAGAAAATCACTATCAACTAAAGAGAGTCGGTAATCAGTATGCATGGGATTACAATACTTTGAAAAATTGTAAAACATGTGGAAGATATGGTCACATTGCTTCAAAATGTATGAGATAGTGGACTAGAAATTCTAGAGGCTGGACTAACCTTGGAATGGCATGCTTATAATGTCATAACGTTGGTCATCTCAAGAAAGACTGCAGACACCAAATGACAGAGACAAGTACATATCCCAATAGAAACACCATTGAAGACTTTTGGAGAGCTAGAGACAAAATGTGGAGAAAAGATTCAAACAATGATGAAGCTGGACTGAGAAATGCAAATGGTGACACCCCATCCAATGGATCTAGTGACATCACCATCCCCACCTAAGAAGAACAAGTAAGTATGGAACTGCATTACCCCAAGCTATTATTTTTCACTAGTTCCATAATATGTTGATATAATTCCAAATTAGCATAAGTAAAGATGCATCATGGTCAAACTTGTTAAAATCTATGATAACTATGCTATCGGGTATTCATACCGATACCTATCGGTATACACTCAAAGCTAAGACTGCCTACACTTACTAAGAAGTGTTAGTTAACATAAGAAAGAAAAGTTGCTCAGTATAAACTGAGCCTCGTTACTAAACAAGACAAGTGAACAAGTTGTTTGCAACACTGAAACCTGTCGGCAAAAGCAAGAAGTATAACAACCACTCCAAAACATCATGTTATCACCAAAAGTGAAGTCTTCACTGAAAAACTCTATCTTCATACACTGAGGATTTAGTAAGGATTAATGACACATGTTTTAGGGCATCATCTATAAATAGGGAAATGAAACAACTCATTGTTCATGATGACTAGAGCAGAGCGACCAAGGTGATTTTTGAGCAGAAAGTGACTGAATCATAGAGAGACCACAAATCAACACACAACACTCCAAAGTAGTTCAAAAATCTTTGCAAACATAAATAGTAAGTTCTACAGAACTGACAACTCTATTTTTGCACATTTCACAAGAAGCCCTAAATTTTGAAAATGGTCTCGACATCAAGAACTTTGAAATCCAAGAACACAAAGAAGGATGAGTTCAAGCTCATCAAGAATTCATCATGTGAGGAACCTAACTACAAGATTCATCTTGAGGTTTCCTCACAACCCGATGACGCTGGAGCATTCTCACAAATACCATCTAGGGTTTTTGTTGTGGAAGACATTTGATCTTTCATACACTGCAAGATTGCAGAGATAGGAAATTCAGAAGTTGAAGAAGCTTCTAAGAAGCTATGCAATGAAGATAAAACACTAAAAGATGAACATAAGCATATAGAAGTAAAAGGGCTCACAAATGCCCTAATGTTCCTGAAGGTCTTCAAAACTAAGTGGATTTGTTTAGTGCTAAGCTGAATGCACAATCATAAACTATGGTTGGATGAACCGAAGGTGATAACCTGAGATGTTATTCATGTTGTCACCAGTTGCCCCATAATCGAAAAGGTGAAAGCACTGAAGCATCCACCCAAGGCTAAGACTGAGAAGATGACATGAGCCAAATTGGATGGTAGAGGACTTAAATCTTCCACCATAACTGATGATGATATGAAATTAGGTGCATGCATTGTAGGCTACAAATTCTTCCAAGCCAACAGATTGAACAACATAGCATCCGGTGTAGTGGACACAACATATAAGATTGTGAAGAAAGGAACATAGTTGGACTTATCTAAGCTAATATTGAATCAGTTGAAATATAACTTAAAGACTATTAGGAATGCAAAGTCAAACACATGTAAGTTTGGCTCACTCATAATGTGTATTTTCTTCTACTTTCAAGAAATATTCCCATCGACAGGAGATGTGAAATGGGACAACACCAAACTAGTCACCATGCAGATCAGTGAACATATAGCATCACTGGGAGATAATTTTGAGACAGTCATGGATGAATACTTCACTATATTCAAAGACCAAATGCAAAAGAGGGTAAGGATCCCCGAACAACTTATTGAGAAGTATAAAGATGAAATATGTTTTATGATTGATACAGATAATAGATATATCAAGCTTATTGTATTGAGGACAACATGGCTTCAACCATTGGAGTATGAGATAAACATTGATCTTGCAACTAAGGCAATTGATGCCTTGATTAATGAACCACTGGATAAGAAACAACCCAAGTTTGGAACATATGAGGAGGCCAAGACAAGAATAAAATTTGGCCTGGTTGTTAAGAAAATTGTCAAGAAGAAGGAGATGATGGTAAATAATCTCAAGAAAATATTATTGGCAACTGAAGAAGAAACTAAACAGGATGAAGAAGTTGAACAGGAGGAAGAAACCGAAGAACAATTATCTATTGGTAAAAATAAGGAAAAAGATGAATCCAAGAAAACATAGTCAGATTCACCACCTCCTCCACCAACTAAGAAGCCAAGGACAACATCTGCTTCTAGAACAAGAAGCCAAACATCAAAGAATTCAACTCCTTCACCTTTGAAGAAGGGAAAGGTAAGAACATACAAGAGGAAAGCTGCCACACTGAAGAGAGGGAAAAAAAAGAGAGGAAGGAAGCTCATCAAAACCCGAGAGGATATTGAAGACACTGAGCAGGATGAAGCTATAGAGATAGAAAGTGTCAAGGTAAAATTTCCTAAATCTATTGATGACATATGCAAATATATTGTAAATTATGGATCTATTACAGATTCAAAGATCAGAAGATGGTTGCAATTAGATCTAGAAGATCAGAATAAAATAGAGGATGCCATCATAGAAAAAATATACAAGTTCAAATATGTACTAGTGCAATTTGAAGGTAGTTTGGTGCCAAGGGAACAATTAGATAGACTATATGGTAGATGGACATTTGCCAGGAGGAATGAGAAAGAAATAAGAGAAATATTAATTTTTAATCTCATGCCATCTGAATCTAAGAAGGAAGAAATAGATGAGATAATGGAGAAACAAAAAAATGAGTTCTCACCGAAATTGAGAGCATATAAATTTCTTGAAGGAAAGATTATAGAGCCTGAACAAGATAGCCATAAGAAATGGTGTAAGATTCTAGACAGACCTACTAAGGAGGAAAGCCCCAAGAAATATGGAGAACAGGTCTTAATAAAAATACCCAAGATGACATATCTGTTGAGTTAGATAAGGTGAAAGATGATACAACCAAAAATAAGAATGCATATATTACAGATGAATCATGGCCAGACACCACAAATGACAACATTGTGGATACTAACATCATTGACATTACTGATGAACCAGCAGAGGAATTTAATAAATATGAAGATGTCACTGTCACAAAGGACACAACCAATGAGCAGGACACAATAATTGATGCTACACAAGTAAACATTCCAGGCAACATGCCAATATTGATACAAGCTATCAATATTCTATAGGAATCAAACAAGTCACCTGAAAAGGATACTCCCAAGGATGCAAGGGAACTAGAAAAGAAACATAACACCAATGGTCAGAAAGACATCAGAGCCACTCAAAATGTAACCGATACTGATAAGGTTACTAGAGGAGATTCAAAACAAGGAGATGCAGACACCACAAATAAGAATGTAGGCACAAAGAATGATGAAGCTAAGAACATCAATGAAGGAGATAACCTAAAAGATGGTACTCCTGAGGAAACTAAAAAATGTACTACTGATGATGTGAAGGTGAATGTGGAGACATCTACAGACACCTAACAAGCTGAAACAAACACTCAGCAACAAAAAGAAGCACAACGGGTCACCTCATCAAGCACAACTAAGAGAGCAGAGAAATTAGCAATGGTGCTACACTCAAGAGATTTACAAAAGAAGAAGAAGAAATCAAAGAAGAATAAGTTGGAAGTCACCTTGGATGAACTTATTAAAATACCAAAGTGTGACCCATCTACACTTGATTTTGAAGCATTACAAGAATACGGTGAAATATGCCAAAGAAAGGCATTACAAGAGAAGCTAAAGAAACAACATAGGGACTCCATGGTACTAGAGACAATACGGGGCATATTACATAAAATTATGCCCAATGTTGATATTGATCAGAACAAGCCCATTCTAGTCAATTAGCAATTCTCACCAAAGCAATAACAACTCAGAATCTTGATGCGAATAAGGCAATTGAGGAGAGAGTAGAGCAAAGGTACCAATAGAAGATCAATGAAAACATCAGCCAAGAAGTGACAGTCAATAAGCTAAAGCTATCAAAATTCATTACTAAATTAGATCCAATTATAATTGAAGCTATAACCTTAATTCAACAACTGAGCACATTAGACAAGTTCACTAAAGATAATAGTGACAACATTGCAAAGCTGGATACAGATCTAGAAAATAGTGCAAAGAGCTTAACCACCAATCGAGACAATGTAGTTAAGTTGCATTACGAGAAAATCATTGAGATAAAAAGGTTAAGGCAGGAAAAATGGGAAGCAGAGACACACTTCAGGGAAGAAGTTACTGAGCTCCAAGCTCAACTTCTACTGAACCTTACACTACTCCAACAACACATCAATTCAGTAAGGCAACTGATAGGAACTCCTGAGATGTCTGTAGCAGACATGATCTATGACATGCACTCCAAGATCACACTCGAGCACATAGCTCTAGAGAACCTAAAAGAACAATGGGAGAAAATGATGGAAGACATGAAGTCTTCACACTCCAACATTTTTGATAAGCTCTAAGGTATTGTCATTTTCCCTTAATATCAAAAAAGGGGGAAAGTGATATGAGTACTACACAAAAAAAAGGGGAAAATGATATGTATATTCATTCATTCAGATGGGCAAATGGTAAATATGTATATGTATATGTATCTATATATATATATATATATATA
>MU227120.1:756780-776629 GCA_018584345.1 Thuja plicata | reverse complement strand
AAGAAGAAGAGAAAGAATGGAAATGGAAGACTAAGAAGACATGGGAGATGTGGAAGAAAGAAGACCAAGAGTCATTTTGTGTAAATTGATACCATTTAAGTTCATTTGGATGTTGAGAAACATGTCACAACACTCTTCGGGGAGATACATTGAAGTTTTTATCACTCAGGAACTCAGATTTGTTTGTTTTAATTGACCAACTAGATGCATTAATAGATTTTATCATGAATCAAGCACATAAGACAACAATCAGGGAGTTTAAGCAATCAATGTCTTCAAACAGTGAGCAAGGGACAAAGCAACCTTGCACATGAACATAGATAGTGTCATAGTATTTCTACTCCATAAGAATGCTACTTGTGTATGTTGTCAAATGTTTTCTAATCACGCACATAGTCCTAGAGAATAAAAAGTTGGTTGCACTATGGTTCTTAGTAATGGCTTGACTCTGCAACTTTTGCAATCTCAAGTGGGTGAAGTCCAATCCCAGTGCACCAAGGTTTTGACACAGTCTGAGAATTTAATCAGTTAGGAGCTGCTTAGGATATTTGACAACCCACAAGAAACTAAACCCATGGAGATTTCTTCCACAAGGACATTTATATAGCAGTTGTCACTACCATGGAAAAATGGCTATTATGGCATGAGGTTCCATCCACATGGTTGACCCAATAAAGGGAATTTCCACTACGGTTAACCTTCTCTAACAAGGAAGACTCACAAAATGGAGCACATGGAGACTTAGTTTGGATTCAAGGGTTCCAAGTTTCTGATTCTCCCAAAAGGGAAAAGAGAATAATCCTCTAGCCTCTTCACCTCACCAAAACATAGAAAACATGATTCATTGACCCACTAATTTCAAATCACCTCATTCAAGGATCACACAACAACAAATGACACCAATCCCCCAAAGAGAGAAAGTATTGCCAAAAGTTGAAGTCCAAACCAAGTTGACCAATGAGGTAAAAACAAAATCGTTCCCTACCTACAAGGGGATCTATCATCAAGAAGAGCTTCGCATGTAAAACAAGATAATGAAGCCCACTCTCTCAAGATCGCCACAAATAGTGCTCATAGGGCCTAATTACTATGTGAAACATATATGAAAGAAAGCAAATCTAAGTCCATTTTTATAGCACCAATTGAAAATGTGAGCTATGAAAGAAAGAAACACTCAAGCTAGACACATGAGATGTTCATTTTATTTCCAAAATCCAAATGTTATAGAGGTCAACAAAATATGTCAAATCCAATTCAACGTGAACATTTTGTTGTTTATCCAAGAAAGTCCAAGCAATCCCCATGAACTCTCCAACAAGCAAGACAAACAAACAAGATATGCTATGATTAAGAGGCAAAAATCCCACCACTTAGGAGGATGTGAAGAAAAAGGGATTTTATTTACTTTTTCATTTAATTTATTGTCTTTTTCATCAAATAAAGTGCTTTAAGTGGGGATTTTTATTTATTTAATTAAAAGAGGGGTTTTCTTTCAATTAAATAAATTAGAAGAATTTTATTTAATTACATGGGAGGAATTGAATTTAATTAAATAAGAGAAATTTTATTTAATTAAAAGGGAGAAATTTACTTTAATTAAATAAAATAAATTTTATTCAATTAAAAGGGAGATTAAATCTTTTAATTAAATAAGATAAATTTTATTTAAAAAAGAAAACTAAATCTTTTAATTAGATAAAAATGATCAAACCTTAGGAAATATTGAAATAATTAAATTAATTGAATTAATTACAATTTGATCAAGGAAATTGATTTGAATTGAAAATGTTTCAAAGCATTGATTTAGAAATTGATAAAATGATAAAATGGGGCCCAAAGTCTAGGTGACCATTTTAGGGTGCATATATTTGGCCCTCTTTGACTAATGTGTGGTCAATTTGGGAACACATGTAGTCAAAGAATCCACATGTATATACACACATACACACATATACACATGTGTATATACACTCATGTGTATATATACATACATATATATATATACTATATATACATGTGTGTGTATACACCTATACATATATATACACACATGTATATATACATGTGTATATATACACATGCATATATATACATGTGTGTATATATATACATATATATACATGTATATATACATACATGTATATACACACACTTGTATATATACATCCTTATAGCAATATAATATACATTATTGAAACAAAAATGGGAATGAATTTTCCTTCCCAAAATAATACTCTCAATTCCAATTCTAGGGTCTGAGGTGGAATTGTGGAATGCTAAAAATGGCCCAAAATTAGAATTCACATAAACCAATTCCAAATTGTTATTTTGGAAACATACACTGAATTGAACAATTCTAGAATTCCGAAATGCCAATTCCTAGACAATACCATGAAACAAACGGGCCCTTAGCGAAGTCAAAGATCATAACAACTCACATTGAAGACTTGAGAAAGATACTAGATAGAATAGAACAATTTCAACTAAGGCTCAATCCAAAGACATGTGCATTTGGAGTCCAATCAGGAAAGCTTTTAGGATTCATTTTATCAACAAAAGGAATTGAGGTAGACCTAGAAAGGTGAAAGAGATAATGGAAATTCCACCTCCTTGTAATATAAGTCAAATGAGGAATCTCCAAGGAAGACTCTAGTCAATCAGAAGATTCATGTCTCAACTAGTGGATAGAGTGCAACCTTTCACTAAATTTTTACATAAAGGAGTGACTTTCAAATGGGATGAACACCGTGAAAAAAAATTCAAAGAATTAAAACATTAACTAGTCAATCCTCCCATCTTAATGGAGCCTATTCATGGAAATCCATTGTTACTCTATATTTTAGCCATAGATACATCACTTGGAGTATTGCTAGCAAAAGAGGATGACACCAAGAAGGAAAGAGAAATTTATTATATCAATAGGACATTGGTATCTTATGAACTCAACTATAGTATATTTGAAAAAGCTTGTCTGGCAGTTGTTTTTGTGTCCCAAAAGATGAGACACTGCATGTTTTCACATATAGTGAATCTCATTACAAAGATTAATCCTTGCAAGTACCTCCTGAGCAAGACAACATTAACAGGAAGGCTATCAAAATGGGTCCTAATACTTAGTGAATTTTATATAGACTATCTAGATAGAAAGACCATTAAAGGAAAAGTGCTATTCAATCAACTGGCTGATCCACCATTCTAGGATGCAACACCATTGATAATAAAGTTTTTGGATGAGAAAATAATGCACTTAATAGAACATCCATGGAAAATGTACTTTGACATTTCTTTCACACAACAATGATCTAGAGTAGGGGTATTATTTATGACACCCCAAGGTTAAAATATACCTAAGGCATACAAAATGATGTTTCCATCCAACACCAATATATCAAAATATGAAGCATTGGTAAATGGTCTCAAGCTAGCCATTGAATAGAAAATCATAGAGTTACATGTATATAGTGAATCTCAACTCATCATCAATCATGTAAATGGAGAGTACCAAACAAAAGATGAGAATTTGATACCCTATAAGAAGATGATAGAGGATTTGAAGAAGTACTTTATGTTTATCATGTTTGAACAAATTCCAAGAACATAAAATAGAACTGTAAACTCAATGGCAACAATAGCCTCCACGTTACAACTAGAGGAACATCAATTCTACTATGACTTCTTGGTGGAAGAATTATCATTTCTTACATTTGATACACATAAAATCCTAAGTTATTTGTGTCCTAAATATCCAAAATCAATCTAAGTATACCAATATAACTGCCTATCTTACAAATCAAACCTTACCCAATGGCCTATCCAAAAATGAAAAATGAACCTTAATTAGGACAACATCACATTATGTACTCATCACTACTAACTTATATAGACATAGTCTTGATGGAATGCTTCTTAGGTGTTTAGAACAAGAAGAGTCTGGTTGTGCTTTAAAAGAGGTCCATGAAGGTTTGTGTTGATCTCACTTGAACAATTTTTTATTAGCTAAGAAACTTCTAAGGGTCAGGTAATATTGGCATACAATGGAGAAAGATGCAATTTAGTATGCCAAAACATGTCAAAAATTCCAAACACATGGAAATCTTATCCATGCTCCAGCTAGGGAGCTCATAACCTTTATAACACATTGGTCATTCCAGCAATGGGCCTTTGATCTTGTTGTACAAATCTATCCCAATTATTCAAGTGGAAAAAAATACATCATCATGGCCACTAAGTATTTCACAAAGTAGGTCAAAGAAGGTGTTATGCCCTGCATACCCATCCCTACATTTTGTAGGCAAAATGTTGGGTCCCCCTTTTCACTTTTTTATTTTCCTTTGTTCCTTTTATTTTCCTCTGGGATTTTCTTTTGTGAGGGTTGTTTTATTTTGCTTTTGGTTCTCTTTCCTCTGGGACCTGGTCCCGAAGTGTGTTTGTCTTTTGAGTCGGCCAGATCCTGAACTCTGGGATCCTTTGTTATCATGTCTTCTTTTGTTAGAGGATATGGTTACATGGAATCCTTGGGCCCAAAGTCTAGAGGTTTTCCTTTTCTGGAGTTTGCAGAAGGAAAGTGAGATGTTTACCCTAGGGGTATAAATGGGTTTTACCATTCATTTTTACACTTACCGTGATCAAAATACTTAGAGTGATTAGAGTGACTCAAAGGCGATTAAGACAATCAAGCAGTGCTAAGTTTAATTTTCTCTCTGTGATTAACAATGTGAATTAGCAGTAATTTGCGGTGGTGTGTTAGCATTTGTTTTAAGCTTCCTAGTTTGCAAAGCACCTCCCATTCTTTTCCTCCCATACTCCCCATTTTTTCAAGTAGGCCCTTTTGGTTCTCCTTTGTGCTTTCTGGTGTAGTTTCTTGTTTTTGTTTCCATTTTGGTTTCTGCCCTATCTTTTGTTTTGCTTGTTTGTTTCTGGTTTTGTTCCCATCATCACCTCCCATTGGTGGGATGCCTCTACAAGAGGGTTTTCTACCCTCTGTGCATTTCTAAGTTAGTAAGTTCCTATAAATATCTTGTACGTTCTATAGTTTCTATATATAGTTGTACATAGGCTCATTTTTGGTTGGCCTGCAAGTTGTGCTTCGGCCTTCACCATGCTTCAACCCTCTGTAAATTTGTATATTCCATGTATATCCTTCCTATTTTGTGGCAAGCTCATCATGCTCCACATTAAAACCTCAAGTTTGGAGCTTGCCTAAAAAATGTCTCCATGATTTGAACTCAACACCTCGCTAGTTCGAGCCATGGTGGTTTTCTCTCTCCTCTGTCAGTTCAATCTTAATGACGGGTTAAGTTTCCCACATGTGAGCATTCAAAACCAGCCCAAGTGGCATTCATACTCTCACGTGCTTAGACAAATGTTAGTGTTAATGCCATTACTCCCATTACTGCATGGCCACATGACACTCCCACATCAGCCTAATACAACTCATTTCTAGTCATGTCAATAATAGTTAGTTTTTAGGACTCCAGGTCCCAAGTCTTCCTTTGGTCTTTATTTCATTTCATCACATGAGATAGAATTCCTAGAATCACCAGGCATGGATCAAATTCTTAAGTCATTTTATTTATCTTTCTCTAGGTTTGATGTATACTAACACCATTTTTAGGAACTAATGTGAGGTGGTGATTAAAATCCCTAGGATCTAGAATAATGTTATGTTTTTATATATATACCAACAATCATCATGTCTTGAAAGTTGCCAGAATATCACCCATCAATCATGTCTGAGGCATCAACTTCTTCTCCACCCAGGAGTCCAAAACTCCCCACTACTACTGCAACTAGGGTAACTCTCAGAATTAAGGCCAAGAAGGCCTTAGAAAAACTCCCATTAACAATGAATTATCTAAAGGGAGACACCATTCTAGGATCAAAGGTTGATTCCAAGCTTTAGTTGGTTACTAACACAAGTGTTGGAATGTGGGCTGAGATCGAGGCCTTGGTTAAAATGATGTTCATTCAGTGCACAACTGGAGATCCACTGGCACTCAATGTGGTTGCCTTTAGAATTCTTAAGGCCACATACTTCCCCTACTCTGTGCAAGCTCCAGAGCTCATCCTCACCCTGGCAGAACACTACAACATAGTCATCTGGGCTGTCATGCTCATCGCCCCAGTTCCAACAGGCTACCCAACGCCCATGGTGTCTCTAGATGCTGCAACTTTTGCTTCAGGGCTGGGGATCCCCCAATTTCATGATGCAGCTATTATCACGTGGTCTCTAGCCTTGGAAGAATTTCAGAAGCTTCAGTACATGGCCCGATAGTATCTCAACGCCAATTGGCTTAAGATGGCAAGGAAAGATTTCAAAAAGATGAAACTAGAGATCCCTTGGACATAATTTAAGGAAAGCATATAGATAGGGATCATCACTTTATGTAGGGTCTTTGAAGAGACCCATGCCTGGGAATTATTGGCATGGATGTACTATTTCTTGTTCAGCATCACCTCCGACAAGAAGAATTTTGATTGGGCCACTATCATCGCCAATCACATGGACACTCAGCTCATCAAGGTCACCCGGTCCCCCAAATTTTACATGACTTCTTATGTCTTGTGGGCTCTAGCACAATAGCGCCCCATCACCTGGGGATTACTTACAGCAAGAGAGCTCGAGACTGGCAAGGGCTAGAATGCTCTGTGGGATTATTTACCACAAATCCAATGGGAGGCCAGTTTTCCCAGCTTCTGCCAAATGAATGATGCCTTCATTTATTACAATATTCTTACGCCCACTCAGGATGCCAGATATCAGCTATCAAAGGAGGCAATGAACTTGGTCAGAACATATGGTCACTATTACATTCAATTTCAACAGCACACAAACATTCAGGTGATCAGCTTCTCTAGGAAACGCTACCTATTACCCAAACATTGTGGGGATAGGATAATTATTTTAGAGTACTACAAACAAATTTAGGAGCTGCATACCCTCTTCACATTGAAGAAGGTTACAAATATTCCATTCCCAATCGCTTGTGGGAACTATTCTTGTGGCCTTGTAGTAGCAAAGGAGGCTGATAGTGAACTTAAGAGTTTATGGTTGAAAAAATTCTATTTGGAGCAAAAGAATTTTTATCCGCTATACAAGATAGAAACAACACTTCCCTGGGAAAGTGAGAATGGAAGGAGCGGGAATTGGAGCTAGAGAGAAAGGGTGGGTAGCAAGGAATTTGAATTCTCACGATGGTGAGAACTATGATGTTGGAGGAATCCTAGCATCTACTGCTGAAGGCGAGCAGTGGGCTATGGGAGGATCAACAAAGGAGGGCTCCACAAAAGATTCTCATGATGTCCAGGATCCTCCTTTCTGAGACAATGGGCTAGGAGAAAGCTCATCTAAAGGTGCCTTGACTAATCTAAATGTTCAAACCCTAAATAGGAGTCTTCTCAAAGGAAGTTGGTCATCGCTATTTGGGATCAAACCATTAGGAAAATCCTCTTTTCCAAAAATCAGTAATATCTCGAATACCAACAAGGGTTATTTTGGCATAACAATCTTTGATCCCCTTGTCGATCATACTATTTCCTCAATGGCTCTTTCTCTGGTTGGTAATGTCATGGGGACAAGACCTAATATTGAGATTGTTAGGGAGTTTACCTATCGTAAATGGAAACTCAAGGGATAAGTAGATATAGCAGCAATGCCAAAGGGGTTTTTTCATTTGTTTTCTCAAATATGGAAGATTTATCAAAGGTGCTATGTGGAGGACCTTGGATGTTTGGCAAATAATCGTTGGCTATTCAAAATTGGGTTATGAATCTAGATCTTAATGCAGAGATATTTGATACAACTCCTGTTTGGGTGAGATTTCCCAGTCTCCCAATGGAATACTGGCATAAGGATGTTTTTGTTGGATTAGCGAGTGCATTTGGGGAACTGATTTTGATTGATCCGATGACGGCTGCCAAATCTAGATTATTCTATGCTAGAATATGTGTGAATATACATCACAAGATAGATCTTCTGGAGGTCATTACTATCAACTCCAAACTGGGTAAGTACATCCAATCTATTGAATATGAATCACTTCCTTTTGCTTATTTTTCTTGCAAAAAAGTTGGTCATTGGGCTAAACACTGCCCGATTAAAAAAACAAAGGAAAAAGAACATAAAAGGGAACCTAAAAAGGTATGGAAACAAAAAAACAATACTACTATAAGTTCTTTAGATAATTCTAATCATGCTCATTAGGAGAAAAGTACAGAAAAGGAGAATACTAATCAGTCTAAGGTTATTCTAGCAATCCAAACTATTCTGGATCAACCTACTACTTAATCAGAAGCAATGTTGTAAATAGAAAACCAAATCACTTTGAATAAAAAGAATGGGTTTGAACAAGTTATTATCACCGAATCTTGTCAAGAATAGTGTCAGTCTAAGCTTAAGGGATTAGAAGATTCTAATACTGCAACCATTTTGATTAGTTCAAAAAAAATTCCCCTGTCTTTTGTTGGGCCTCCCATTCCCAATGTCAAAATTAGTGGGGAAATTGATCCCAATGGAACCTCTTCAGAAGATAGTGAGGATGACTCTTTATCCGCCATTGTAGATCTATGGGGTGAAGAAAACCTAGAGTCTATCTTGAATTCAGAAACAAACATGGTCATTCAAGAAGCTCCTTGGTCACAGGTTAAGAAAAATAAAAGCTCCAACAAATCTTCTGGCAAAAAAGGAGACCAAAACAACTGTAATTCATGTGAATTGGCCAAAAAACAAGAAAATCACATTCTAGGGGGAGTTCAAACCAGAAGACAAATGAAGGCTGATGTCGGTACTCCTTAGAGTAAGAAAGGAAGGGAATCACAAAAGAAGAAAAGAGAGCAGGAAGAAAAACAAAATATTGCGGATGGAAATCAACATACCATCCCTGAAATATTTTCCCCAAGTCTTTAAGATGAAAGTCATCTCTTGGAATATAAGAGGGCTTAATAGCATCCACAAATAGGATTTTTTTAGGAATATGGTTAGAGATAGTAAACATGATATTCTTCTTATTCAAGAAACTAAAATAACTAAAGAGAAACTAGAAATAATGCATGTTTCTAAAGGTTATGAGAGCCTAGGTGGTGATTCAGATGGTGCTTCAGGAGGAATAGGGATGTTCTGGAATAATAAAAACATTGAGTGAAACTTAATTCATAGTGAAAAAAACATTCTTTTGGTTAAAATCACTTATCTTAAGGATAAATATTGCTGGAATATGATCAATGTTTATGCTCCTAATAATAGAGGTGGTAGACTGAGCTATATGCAAAGAATGAAAGATCTCCGTAGTTTGTTCCAAGAAACTAGCTGGATGATTATGGGAGATTTCAACACTCCACTTAAGAATGAGGAAAAAATGGGAGGGAATCTTTCCCAACTAGATAGTAGATCTAACCTTATGGAATTTATCAATGAGGAAGCTCTATTAGATATTGAATTGGAGGGCATTGACTATACCTGGTCTAATAGACATACTGGAAAAGACTTAATTCAGGTTAAACTGGATAGAGCCCTCTTAACCAATGACTGGATGGCTAGTTATTACTGCACTCTTTCTGCTGAGCTTCGTATTGGATCTGATCACTATCCAATATCCCCAAATATCAATTAGATCTAGAGTAGAAATAACTTTCTTTTGAGATTTGAAACAGTGTGGCTTCCTCACCCTAACTTAGAAAAAAAGATTGAGGAATGATGGAATTACATGGTGGAAGGGGGAGCAATGTAAAGAATGGCTAAGAAACTGAACACTATTAAAAGCAATTTGAAAATATGGAACAAGGAAGTGTTTGGGGATATTTTCAGTCAAAAAGGTAAGCTGCGAAATGATATTAAGGAAATTCAGAACAACATCCAAAAAGAGGGTCTCTCAGAGGAAACTAAAACCAAGGAAAACATTCTGATTGTTGATTATCATAATATTATATCCAAGGAGGAGGCTTTCTAGAGACAAAGATCTAGAGCTCTTTGGCTCAAGGCAGGGGACAAAAATACTAGAATTTTCCATATGACAGATTTGAAACACAAAGATATTAATAGGATAACTAATCTCCACTCCAAAGGCAAAACTATCCGGAAGGAGGAGGAAATTAGATCTGAAATGGTTAGATACTTCTCTGAGCTACTTGCAAAGGATAATAGTCTGAATAGATCTAATCAGGAAGAAATTCTTAATGCCCTCGCTAAGCTGGTAGATGAAGTTTGTAACAAGATACTCCAAGCTATTCCTTCAAATATGGAGATTAGAAATGTTGTTTTCTCTTTCAAAGAAGAAAAATCTCCGGGTCCGGATGGCTTCCCTATGATGTTCTTCCAACAGTACTGGGATATTATTAGTAAAGATGTTCAGGCAGTTGTTAAAGAATTCTTTGGTTCTAAGTGTCTTCTCAAGGAATTAAATGCAACTTTCCTAGTTCTGATTCCTAAGAAACCTGGAGCTAACACGGTGGATGAATTTAGACCTATCAGCCCGTGCAACTCTCTTTACAAAATCATGTCCAAAGTTATTACCTCTAGACTTCTCTAGATGCTACCAAATATTATATCCCCTTAGCAAAATAGATTTTTTCCTAGGAGACAAATCGTTGATTCTATCATTGTGGCTCATGAGAATATTCATTTTTTGGAGAAGGCTAAAAAATAGGGCTTCATGATGAAACTGGACCTTTCAAAGGCTTATGAAAGAGTTGACTAGCATTTTCTGCAGATGGTGTTTTCCTCTTTTGGCTTTCACAAGGGGGTTATCAAAATTATCATGCAACTTTTTACAACTGTCTCCTCCTCTGTCATTGTTAATGGGGGATAATCTCCCTTTTTTAAACCTCCCAGAGGCTTAAGACAAGGAGATCTCATATCTCCTATCCTCTTTGCTATTCTTGCAGAGTGCCTTGGGAGGTATATACATAAGATGGTGGAAAAAGGGGAAATAAAAGGTATTCAACCTTCCTTAGCTAGACTTATTTTCTCTCATGAGCAATTTGTGGATGACACTATTATCATGGGAGAGTCGATAATTAAAGAAGCTAGGAATCTAAAGAAAGAACTATCTATCTATACTGAGGCTACTGGTTAGCTTGTCAATTGGAATAAGAGTTCCATATTATTTATTAATACTCTTGAAAATAGACAAATAAAAATGTCTACTATTCTTGGTTGTACTATTGGAAAACTCCCCTCTTCTTACTTGGGACTGCCCCTCTGCTCCAATACTCCTGAAAGTTTTTGGCACACTCTTATTGATAGATATAACAAAAAATTAGCTGAATGGAAAGGGGTGCTTCTCAGCAATGTTGGAAAACTTCAACTTCTTAAATCTACCCTCCAGAACCTCCATGTTTATGAAATGAGCTTATTTAAAATTCCCCATAAAATTGCTAATGAAATTGAAAAAATTTAGAAAAGATTCACATGGTCTGGGGTTGAGGAAAAGAAAATAATGAGCCTTGTGTCATGGGAAAAAGTTTGTATGCCTAAAAAGTTGGGTGGTCTTGGGTTGCGGACAATTGAAAAATTTAATAAATCCCTCATGGCTAAATAGTTGTGGAGGATTTATGGAGATAAAAAAGAGTGGAATTCTATCATTAAAAGTAAGTATCTCTTTCTCAACAATTCATTGGAGGACTTTATAGTGGAAGACAATAGTAGTAATGGATCTTTCATCTGGAATAGTATAAAATCAACTAAGGATCTTATTGTGAAAGTAAAAATATGGAAGCTAGGAGATGGTTGTAGAATTGAGTTTTGGGATGATGAATAGATCCACTCAGTGCCTCTGTTAACTAATCAAGACTGGAAGGAAATTATTGAAAGAAGCAAAGAAGCCATTGGCACCAAAGTTACTGATTACTGGCAAGAAAGTAGCTGGAAGAATCTGTGAGATATTGATGCTAGTCTCATTTCCCTCCAGCATGAGCTGTAGACTTGGCACATAAAAGATAAAATTAAGGACTCAGTAGTGTGGAATCCTACTTCTGATGGGAAGTATATTGTGGCCTCTCCTATTAATATTCTATCCGAGAGAGAGGAAAGGCCTCCTTGCTCTTTTTTTTGGTATAAAAATCTCATACCTAAAATTAAATTCTTCTATTAGCTCTTAATTCAGAACAAACTGTTGACTCTTGATAACCTCACTAGGAGGGGTATATACATTGTTAATAGATGTAGTCTTTTCTTTGAAAAATTTGAATCTTGTGATCATATCATGCTCCATTTTCCTTTCACTCGTAAAGTATGGGAGATCATTTTTAGAAAATGGCATATCTGCTAGTGTTTTCCTTTTGTCTAGCAGGATTTTGTTGCTCAATGGAGTTACCCGCCTCAGAACTGTATTGATAAAGACCTTTGGTTCCTCATTCCTCCTCATGTATGCTAGAGAATTTGGAAAGAGCACAACAAGAGAATTTTTAGAGAAAAGTAGGCTTCTCCTGAAGTGGTTGGAAATCAGATTTGTAGGGTGCTAGAAGAAAATTTCTCTATTTCTAAACCTAAGGGATTAGGTAAGAAGAAAAGTGACAGTAATAACAATCAAATCAATCAGATATCTCTGGAAACTTGGAAATCACCCCCTGAAGGTTGGGTTAAAGATAACTTTAATGGGGCTGCAAAGGGCAACCCGGGTATTGTTGGAGGAGGCGGAGTAATTAGAGACTAGAATGGTAATTGTATTGGGATCATTGATTCTCCTTTGGGAACACAATCTAACCATAGGGCCGAAGCTATGGAAACTCTCAACATTATTTTGCTGGCAGAGGATATGGGATGTGAAAAAGTCTGGCTACAGGGAGACTCACTAAATATCATTAATAATATTAGAGGCAAGAATAAAGCTTCTTGGACCATAGAACATATCATTGCAAAGATTATTAATGTGGCTTTGAAATTTAAATCATTTTATGTTTCTCATTATTTTCAGGAAATGAATCAAGTGGTTGATTGTCTAGCCAACATTAGAGTTAAGAAAGATATCACATGCAAGTGGCATGGGAATGCAAAAGTCAATAATGAGGTGGAATTATTACTTAATTATGATAGGATCAATCATAAGGCAGGTGAGGTCATTTGCATTAATCATTTTGATTAATGATGATTTGATTAGGGGTACGGTGATGACGTCGCACATTATGAAACATTAAATTATTGATGATTTACTTAAGACGCAAGGTTTCTGGGTTATCATTAAGTACTCTTTCATTGTGAAGATTGGCTTTTATTTTGTGCTGAATACTAGCATGAAATAGAATAGTGAAAGAATTTGAATTGCATAAGAAGAAGACATGGGTGGAGATTTGAAGAGAGAAGAACCTACAGAGTGTAAATGGAGGGAATAAAAAGATGTGTGGAACAAGCTTAAGAAGGGTAATGTTCATAGATATTTGAAGCGGCTCCATGGAAATGACAAGGAGGCGATGAAAGCCTTTGTAAAGGGCTGGGAGAATGGCACTATCAATATCTTTGGCAAATCTCTCAAGCTCACTTTGGACCAGATTTGCTGAAATAATGGGTCTTCTGATGGACGGGAAGCATTTTTTGAAAGACAAAAAAGAAGGAAACAAGGGCTATAAAAATTCCCTAAGACTGACAAAGAAAGGGCAATGCTTGTGAAGGGTGACAATGATTATGCAAACCTGTCAAATATTAAGCGGATTTGGGCATTTGTGATCTGGGCTATCATGGAGTACTTCACATTGGACGATAGGTACTCTAAGGTTTACAATTATCATTTTGTTATGGTAAACCATTTCCATCATAATATTAGGGTTTGTTTTCCCTTCTATCTCTTAAGCTCACTCAACCAGACCATCACTGACCATAGGAGTATGTCTTCCCCTATTTTACATGAGGGATTAATCCTGCTGATTACTGACTATGTCAAGAACCATATCCCCGACCGCATTCCCAAAAGTATTGTGAATACTAAGAGGAAAAGTCTAGAGATGTCTAAGGGTAAGAGCCCTAGTGAGGAAATTGCTAAAAAAATCCGCAAAGGCCCTGTTGAAGTGGATATATCTCTATCAATTTATGATGATATTGAGGGAATGAAAATAGATGATGAACAAGAAATTGTGTCATGTGAGGATGAGGGTTTTACTGGGAAGTTGCCTGAAAATGAGGACATCACCTCTAATGTGTCTCTGAGTGCTTTTGAGGAGACCCAGAATCTGGAGAACAAAAATTTGGATGATATAAGGGAAGAAATTGACAATGTGATTGACACCCATATTGAAGACCACACTGTAAATAAGGATGGTGATGAGGAACAAAAGAAGGAAACTTTAGAGTCTTAGAGGGAGTCGGGGGACACTAAAACCCACAATGATGACCAATCTCTTAATATTGAAGGTGGGGAAGATGAGATTCAAGAATTTTAGGATCACCAAAAGGAAACAGGAAAATTGGAGATTGACAAAGGCAAAATGGAGAACACTAAGGAGGATATCATCCTCAAAAAGGAAACTGAGAAAAATGAGAAAGATAATATTGACAATGAGAAGCCTGATAACAGCTGGGATAACTTGAAAGGTGACCCAGAAGACAAAAATGTCTATAACAAGAGGAGCCTTGAGGATGATCTTCATGACAGATAGGTCAATGGAAAAAGGGTGGCACCTATTTCTTTTCTGCATATGGAAAATAAAAAAGTAGAGAATAGTTATAATATGGATAAGCGGATTCATGACAACATAAAGGAGAACAAGACCGCACTACTGGAGGAAATTGTTGATAAAAATGTGTAATGATGCTACCATGTACTAGCAGGGAAATTTTTTTTTTGATAAGGTAAACAATATGGATACCAAGATAAGTACTATGGTTGATAACAAGCTCAGAAACATTAATGATAAGATTAACAACAACAAGGTTCTCATCAAAAATCTTACTGTTGTTAGCAAAATGGGTATGAATAATTCCATGGATAATCTTAAATCTTTATATACCCTTCTAGATGGTAATCACAGTGACAAGGCTAGGCAGGAGGAAGATACCCCTTAGGAAGTCCAAAGTTCAAGCCCAGGATCTAGGACTCATTCCAACACTAAAAAGAAATCCCAAGTCAAAACTAAACATATCAAGAAATTATGGGACTTGATTCAGAGTATGGAGCTGCAGATGGTTGAAGTTCAGATGCTAGAGGATCAGTTGGAAGCTGTTTAGTTTGGGTTGCTAGAAGTTTTTTTGCTTTAAGTCTGCTGGGAGCTTTTTTTGGTTATCTATTTTGATATTGTGTAATGTAATTTTCTGTTAAATCTAAGGTTTATCCCTCTCTTGGTTTTCTGTCTCTTTTGATAGTTCATTGTTTCCTTGGCCTTCGTTGTCTATCTTTTGGTCTTTTGTAAAGGGTTTTGGGGCCCCTTCAAAACCTATTGTTACCTTAATAAAAAATTACACTTCCTTGGGCAGCCCCTCCACACAACATCCACTTAGAAATTTTTTGGGAAGATTACCAGGATGACTTTGAAGTCTGAAACTGGAATTTTTGTATGAATGACACAAGGGATGATGAAGTGGCTAAAGCTTTGGAAGTTCCCCGATGAGTTTTTAGATACTGGGTTGACTGAGGACCCGCACTATAAATCCAAAGGAGTAGACAAGACGGCTCTCCATCTGGTTGATTGGGACACCACAAAAGGTCCAACAATTGAGGATCTCACCTACAATATAATTGAATGTAGCCATGCATATTTTCAGAAGGTGTGTCCAAAAAGAACATGAAAATTTGCCCCATTTTTGTGGGGATTACCTTTTGGGGCTAGGACTTCCTCACAGGGTGAGGATAGAGGAAAGAGAAAAGTTGGGACCCTGCTCTAGGTCCCATCCGCAATCCTCATTGTGGAAAAATTGGAGCTTCAACTGGAAGCGTCCCACCAAATGAAGGAGAATTGATCACCCAGTTGGCCACCCTAGTTATTATGGCCGGACCTATCCTCCCTTCCAAATCTCCTTTGCTTGTAGAGTTAATGGTCTAAGTAACAAGGACTGGAGCAGAGGAAGAATGGGTAGCTATGTTGTATGTCAGGCCCCCATTGGTAACTAGGAGGAAGAAGAAAAGAACAAATAATCCTTAGCAAAGGGTGGAACTAGAGCTTGGGTTGCTTGATATCCCTAAAGTATAGAATGTCTCCTCAGACTGCCTTGAGCTAGACAATCAGCTAGAAGATCCCCAGGAGACCTCCCCTCCACACGATGACTTTGATGACATATTTAGGATGGACAAACTTGTAAATTTACAAGGGGATATAAGGAAAAAGGTGGAAGAGATCACCACCCAGGAGGGAATAATGATCCCCACTAAAGGGGAGATCCCATAGAAAGAGGCTTCCCCTGAGAAAATAAAGAGGCTTCATCATCCCAGAGATGATCCCCACTAACATGGTGGACTTAACAGTCCTTATTGCTCTTAATAGGGTAGGCCATCAGAAGTGGTCTATCTAAACTCTAATAGGATAAATTTATATTGCAGTACTAAATCTTGTGGGTACCATCCCCATCCCAATTTTACTTTCTATGTAGAAGGTTTTTGGATAACCAAATATTGTGTTATGTGTTATGTATGATTCTTTCCTTTTATTTCTATGCATGCAAATCAGATTAGATAATCTAATTGTGAATAAAGAAGATTAAGTTTTATTGGTTCCTGATTCACCACCCCCTCTCAGTCACCTTGCATGTAATATATTCCCAACAAAGAGGAGAGGTTAAATGGGTGACAAATACAGATCAGACAATGATGAAGTAATGATGATATAGTTGTTTTCTACTATATATTTGATGTTATCAAATCGGTACATTTGATTGATCAATTCGGGAGCTATAATGAATTAAGTTATGACTAAAAGAGTTACTTTATCGAGATAGACTGAGTTGGTCAGTAGAATTTTATGTGAGTTGGTCATAGCTACCAAGTACTGAGCACCAAAGATGAGTTATACACCGAGCAGTAAATGAAGTCAGTTACCGAGTTGCAAAGCAAATTTTTTTGAGTACATATATTGATATAAAATGATAATAAGATCAAATTTAATGTGAATTCATGATGATATGGATGAGGAAATGAATTAAATGAAGTTTTTTACAAAATATATGAATGGGAAAATTCAATGAGAAGATTTAAGGCAAAGATCAAGTGATTAAACAAAATTATGTAAGTTTCAAGAAAAGTACAAGTTCTGAGGTAAAAGTGAGATGGTTTACCAAGTTGTGAAATATGAAGAAGATGATTGAACAACTGAGTGAAAATGAAGGAAAATCAAATTAAGGAGATTAAGAAGAAAAATCATGTCTATATAAAGAATAAGAAATACATTGAGTGTATGCTGTTGGCGAAGTGAATAGAGAAGAACAAGAATTTGAAGAATAGCATATACCGAGCAAAATAGAGAAAAAGAGATTGAAGAATCTACAGTCTGAGAAATAGATCAATGGAGTATGTGATGCCAGTATTCAATTGAGAATAAAGGATCTCACACAAGAAAAGGTAGTTGCTATATTTATAGATCAAAGTTTACTATTGCTTATTAATATTTGTAACAGAGAAATCTCTTAACTGAGTGGATTTAACAGTCCTATTTATAAAACCTAGACTTAGGTGACATTCAAAAAGAGTGCTTAAAGACCTCTAACAAGGCCACTCCTAATAGGGTGAAGATTTTAATAGACCTGAGGTAAATCCCCTAATAGGGTCACATTTAGCAAATGTGTTTGTAATCTTTAACATGATAAGTTCTTAATCGAGCATACTTCAGAAGGGTATGTTTTTATTGTGGGTTAAAATTATGACAAAGGTTTTTCCCAAATTGGGTTTTCTCGTTAAAAATGGTGTCAACTGAGTTAAATCTGATGTTGCTAAGTTTGAACGTTTGATTTACATATATGAGATGTATTGCTACTTATATTATTGAGTTATTTGGTGAATTGGTTATTTACTATATTCACTATTACCGAGTGAATCACTGAGTTCAATTTTAAGTGTTTAAGTTTTTATTTTTCTAATTCACCTCCTCCCCCTCTCAGTGGGACCAACAATTGGTATCAGAGCTAAGTTACTCTGAAGTGTTAAGCTTCAAAGTACTTGAGTCAAAATCTAAAGATGTATAAGAGGGAAGCACCAAAGTTTAATAGGGATCATTTCTCTACATTGCAAAGTAGAATGAGGTTGCATGTGTCTAGAGTAGGAGAATATAGACTTCATTTTCTTGATAATGATTATGTAGCACTGACTACTGCACCTATGAGTATTAGTGAGAAAACATAGAAATAGGAACACACACAATTTATGATTGATATTGCATCTACACTTATCGACCAGGAATATGATGAGTTTGATGGCTGCAGTACTTCAAAACAAATGTGGCATATTCTTATTTTGACCTATGGTGGTGATCAACATGTTTAGAAGGCTAAAGGAGAAAGCTTGAGAGGAAAATTTGACTCTATGAAAATGAAGGAAGGAGAGAACATAACATAGTATAGTACAAGACTTAAGGAGACTATTAATTCTATCAGAGGAGATGGTGGTATCATAACATATAATGATTTTACAAACAAAAATTTGAGAACCCTGCTACCGAGTTATGTTATTCATGTATCTGCTACACAAGAGCTAAGATCTATACCCTAGATGAATGTTTCTCTAGATTCTACTATTGGTAAGTTAACTGCATTTGAGCTAAATTATTTTGATAATAATTTTCCTGCTACTTCTAAGATTGAATCTCATTTTAAGTCTACTTTAAAGATTGGAAAAGATAGGGAAGCTACTGCTAGAGATGGATATTTGAGTAGTACTAGTGAGAAATTTTATAGTTGCACTAAAGGTCTTGAAGAGTTATTTACTGAATGTGATGAGAATGAAAGAGAATTTGAAGCTTTGTTGGCTAGAAGGCTACAAAGAGGCGAAGGCAATTAGCGAGGTAAGTTACCCTTGAAATGTTTTTATTGTGATAAAGTTGGTCACTTTGCATCTAACTATCCTGAGAAAGATAAGGAAGAAAAGAAAGATAACAGAGATAAGGACAAAAGAGAAAATAGATTCAAGAGATACAGAGACTACAAAAAGGGTAAGAAATCTTGTCATGTTGCTAATGAAGGACTAAGTGATGATGATTATTTTTGATAGTAATGATGAAAAAGAAGTTGTTTATGTTGCTATAAAAGTTGATTCTAATGAAGAAGAACCTAGAGCCCTAATATCACAAGTAAGTAAGAATGAAACATGGATTATAGATAGTGGTTGTTCACATCACATGATTGGTGACACACTTAAGTTTATTTCCTTGGAAAAGCATGATAAAGGTTATGTTAGATTTGGTAATGATACTCCATATTGTTTGAAAGGAAAAGGATCTATAATTCTACTAAATAACACAATATGTGATGATGTTTATTGGGTTGAAGGATTAAAGTATAATCTATTGAGTATTGCACAACTAAACAATATAGGTCACCGACTGGAATTTCATGTTAGAAACACTGAGAGGGGGGGGTGAATCAGTGTTTGTCTATTTATTCTATTTCAACAACTTTAAAAACTGATCAAATATATATCAATTAAATCTTAACATAAGAACACATAACACATGATATGATTATGGGGAAACCCTGATCAGAGGAAACCCCCAATGGGAATTAGTACCCACAAATATTACACTAATATAATGAACCTGTTAAAGTTCCTTTGCCCTGTTAGGATAAATCTTTACAATGCAAGTACAATGACCTGGTTAAGGGTCTGACCCTATTAGGAGTCTTTTACAAATAACCTTGTTAGGGGTGAGGACTCACTTTCCAAGAAGCTCATTGCTTAGTAGGATGAAGGCTACAACCTCCTTGATAATAGATATACCCTATATCCAAAAG
>MU227120.1:663030-719559 GCA_018584345.1 Thuja plicata | reverse complement strand
TTTCATCCCCAATTCCTATATAATAAACCCTTCATAACCATTTGAAGGATCTAGGATTTCAAGCTCTCATGCACCATTACTATGTCAGTTTGGTTCTAGCATTCAAGCCATCTTGCGATCACACACATATTTCAATTATCAAATTCTCAATGCTTCTCAAGTCATAGACGTTGTCCAGACCAATACTGAGCATCAAAAACAACATTTCGGAAGGAGTAGAGAGAGACACTAGAAACTTCAAGCACTTTGGTGTTTATATTCATTTGTTTTCCTTTCTTTTTTTGTGTATTTTATTGTTTATGCTTCAAGTTATTCATTTTAGTAGTATTTGTGTATTGGATTTATATCATTTGTAAAACCTTTGCTACTAATCCTTGCCTTTGGAAAGCTTGGGAACCACAAAACATGAAAAGAGGCGTACAATTTAATCTATCAATAATATAAGCATGATTGAGGAAGAAAATGTATGTGTAAATTCCACTATCACAAAGGTCCATTAGGAAACATTTTACTACCTTTCATGCCCTTATATAGTCGAGAAAAAAAATTACAAAAAAAAAAGTCACACAAACTTGACCCAACACATTGCAATTCCAAAGTGTTATATTGATGTCTCTAATTGTGATTTCAGCTATATGCTAGAAATGGACTCTCAAGATGAAATAGGTGAACTACTCAAAGTTAATACCTTTGAAGGACTATAAAATTACTTTTTGAGTGTTTCCATAGATGATTTATTGCTATTTATAGTAGAGAACGATGTTAGTAAACACATCTTAAACACTATGATCAATTGTCAGTTTTTGCTTGATATCAAAATCAAAGTGATCACATTTGGTGGGTAGGAAACAAAGATAATTTTTATTGCAACCTTTAAGCTAATTTAAAATTTTCATTTAAATGTCACAAAACACAATCACACATATTATGTATAAAGTTCAATTTTTATACCTTTTTATGTCTAATATTATCTATACCAAGTGGTCTTGGCCTCTCAAACAACATTTGCATTTTAAATATTAATTGATAAGTATAGTTAATTCCTTTGTATTGTGTATGTATATATAAATAGATGATCAAAATTAACTAAGCATATCTATCAAGATATTGTGTATTATTCTATTGTGTGCCACATTCTAATTTCAAACCATGGTACAACTCATTATTTTTTTTATAGTTGTTGTCCATGCTACTTCAAATTATGCTTGCATATGTGTTTGCAAAATAATACCATTTAAATTTCTTACAAATAGTTAGATGCTTTCAATTATGATTCTTTAATTATTAAAACAAATTATTTACAAGATCATCATTCATAGATATGTGGAATGATTCAAGTCAAACATCATCGAAATGAGATGCAATGCAATTGGTATCATGCTAGATCAACAAAGTAAGATGAGAAAATGAGAAGAACCTTCTTGTTGAAGCCTCCACAACCACACTCACTCCATGTAATAACCCCACTCACCTACCAACATATGAACCTCAGTTACAACATATAGTCAAACTAAGAAACCCATTTGAAAAAATCCAAGGGCCAATGCCTTTCTCAAGATTATCAGACTGCTAGAAAGAACCTTCACTCAAATTTAGATATCCTTTCAAGCATATCAACATGCTTGATTTGCATGGAAAGATAAGTAGGAATCAACACTAATAAATTTTATGGGGAAACTACTTGTTATAGATGCACATTAGAAATAATGGTTGCCAATTATAAAAAAGGAACACCATGGACCTAGATGAGAAACCTATTTGCTGACAAAGACTCACTCAAATTGAGGAGATGTTGATTACAAGGGTTAGCCCAATACTTCAAGTTACTTATGCAAGGGCAGGAAAACTCAAATATATAGGTCACATTATATATTTGCCTCAAGATATTTATACAATTGCATTCCACTTTCCAAGGAACATAGATGAATAGGAAATAATAATTGTAAATGGGGAAAGCATTAAGAAACAACAATATAACTTCTACATTAGCAAATATTGTTTCCATGAAGCATTTAAATATAATATACACAATGACCCACATAAAAAATATGTATAGTTAGATGTGGTTTCATTTTCATCTTTACCGATTGTCTCTACTAACATATCAAGCCTTCTATATGAAACAACTTCACATAGTGGTCCTGAAGATGCAAGGTTCACGCAATCAGATGTCACGAAGGATGCAAGGTTCACACAATCAATTTCATATAAAATATTTCACCTACTCTTAGAGATGTTGAAGATGTGCAATCTTTATTACAACTGGGGAAAGGATGAAAAAAAAAAATTGTACAGTGGCCATCCATTTCCCTATCTCCCATAAATGAATACACCATTGAAGGATTGTTAGTAAGGGCATTTCCCATTTTTTTCCCAAAAAGAAATATCATTTTCAAACAAAAAAAAATCAAGGAAATAAATCTACATGAATATACTCTTCACCTTATGCAATACCACAACAATAGGTTTGGACAACACCCACAATTTAGATACTTTTTGATAAATACACTTATGAACCATTGGAATAAAGCCACACCATCTATATTTATACATCAACAATTGGATGAATCTTTGTCAACAACAATTGTTGGCCTTTTCCATAGACTAAAGGAATTTCCCGATTAAAATATTTCTAATTAATTGATGTAGTTTACCTCCACACTTCATGAAACACATTCATTTTGGAAGCAATGAAGAGAGGATCTCTCAAACATGGTTATCTAGATTGGCTTCCCAACACTATTCTGCATCCTTAGTGCTACCTATACAAAATAGTCAAACCTACATAGCCTCATGCCATCCACCACAACTACAAATCATCATGCAACTTCTAGATGAAGGTTATAAAATATAGTTCAAAACCCAAACCTTACTTCACTATACTCTCACCAAATATTTTCTAGATTTTGTGAAGAGGTCCTCAAAACATACTTCGAGCAATAGAATAATAGTACATGTATACAATTTTAACTTTTTAAAATTATAATGAATAGTTACTTATATTATTTGATAAAAACTTCTTTCTTTAGGTATGAGTGATAACATAGAGGCTCTACACATATCCATGGATTTATTTGGCTCCATGAAGCACTAGACTTTGAAAAATTACAATGGAGTAAGACCCACTCAAACAAAATACTCTTGATTACACTGATAGGTATGTCTTTGCATGGAACCCAATAAGCATCACAAATAGAAACCAAATATTTCATCAATATTCTACTAACGAACCCTACTTTATGGACACAAGAATGATTATGACAACCAACCCTTCCATTAAGTACAATAAATTTTTCAACTATTTTCAATGATGTACAAAGTGTACACTACAAAATTACCTTAGGAGGAAGAAAACATTTCTGTTATGCTAGTATAAAGCCCCGTGGACCATGCATGAAAAATATAATATCTCTAATGTTGAAAATGGCCAGCCTAAACACAAACCTATTCAAAATGATGACCGCTTGAATCTACATAACCCATCTATATTATCTATTTGGAGGTCCAACATAGATTTCAAACCTATTCTCTCAATAAATACAATCCTAAATTATATCATTAAATATGTAGAAAAAGCTGAATTTTTTTTTTAAACATACCATGCTATGCTATCTCACATCTCTAGTAATTTTTAGTTAGATAAACTTGAATCAAATTACTTCTAAAAAATTCTTCAAATGAGACATTGGTGCTCAAGAGACCTACCACCTCCTACTAAAACTCCCACTCTCGCTATGCAGCAGGAAATTTGTTTCCCTAAATGTAAACCAAAAAAGCATTTACTATGTTTCAATATCACTCACATCCACAACCATATCCCCAAACCATATTGACTCTTACATGTCATGACCTGTACACCTAGAAATAATGTAACTTATTGAATTGACTCAAAACTAGTTGTTTAAAGCATCTCACAAGTATAATTAATGGAATGAACTATCCACACCAATCATTGTTTAGGTATGTCCACACTTCACCAACATCTCTTAAAAAGAGGGAGAATATTACCCAACATTGTTTTAGGGTGAGCTACTACTATACCATCCATTTCACAATATTCAAAATGATTTTGGTACCTCAAGTGATCAATTTATATATCAATTGGAGAGGTTCTCAAGAAACTACAATCCATGGAATGTGTACCAAACAAATCAAGAACAAGTTGAAGAAAATAATGTTGAAAACCCCCTTAGTGAAGAAGATCATATGCAAGAACACATACCTAATAAAGGAAAAATATTGTTAGGTCTACACCCCAGCCTTCCTATTCACCTACTTGACATGCTTAGTCCACATAGCATTGACCTGACCATGACTGGAGAGAAGCTCACAACAATCTACTATAAGAAATAATTTCTACTTCTTTCATAGACTAAAATCAACCAATATGTAAGGTTCTCCATGATCCAAACCAAATTTCCCAAAGTGACCTATCTATTGAGATAAAAATCACACTACATAGTTGCTTCCAATCTACAAGCCAAAACATTGCAACCTCCACTAGAAATGATTGTTCAAGGAACTGGAAGAACATGAAAGTTTCACTTGATTAAAAACATTAAATACACACTCATGAGCTCAATACCAACTAGTCAATCACCACTACCACCTATTGGACCAATGAGTGTATCATTCTATGTTTCTAAAAATGTGACTTAGTTAGATAACACAAACACTTCAATGAATCATTGTATGATTGATTAAACAAATTAGAATAAGCAAGAACAAATCAATCAAAGCAACTTATTACCTTCTAGTAAATAGGAGTATGATTTTTTCTCTCAGATAATTGAAAAATATAGTGACTATAGACTCTATATAAATGAAGGATTTTGAAAGCTAAGATATATGAAATGCAAGTTCATCCAAATTAAGTGGAGATTAATCCATTATTGAGAAAAAAAAGTAAGATCCCTATGATTTAATTATGCAAATGAAAGTAACCTAAAAAAACTATGAATATGATGATAAATTAACAATAAACTATTTATACAATGAATATGACGAGCAATTAACAATAATCTATCAACAATAAGACAATGTTTCTTTACTGTTTAATTCTCTCTTCTCTAGAAGAATGGAGGCCTGATCATATAGAAATGCTCTCAAAAATAGACAGACAAGATTGATTTAATATCAACGATTGAGCTTGATCCCATACTAGAAAAATCCATGTGCAACTAATTTGATTGGTTGAGACCTAATGTTGAAGAATCAGTTAACTCCAAAGATTAATCAATCATTTTGGAAGTTGCTAAATCGAATGATCAGATAATACAACTGATTGAATTTTTTCCATAATGATGAGGAGATAAAGTTTAGTTAACTAAACTAAACTGATTTGATCAATCTTTTTGGATTATTAAAATGGTTTAATGCATTTTCCTCCAAATTGTGATGACAATTAATTTAATCCTTTTTTTTATTAATTAAAAATTATTATTTATTTAATCAACATCCTAATACATTAATTAAATAAATGGTATAAGGTTGATTAAATTGTCAACAACATCAAGATTTAGGAATTAATTAATTAAACAGGATCAAGTGCGATGATTGAATGAGACATAGAGTTTAGGTCAAATAAGATTGATAAGCTTAATTTCCTTAGATTAGGACTTAGAGGATATAATAAAGATTAGGGTTTTCTTGATGAAAAAATTAGATTAGGGGCTTAGGGTTTTGTACACCATTTTTGGGTGATTACATTTTCCCCTCCTTGAATTGATGTGCGATCAGTGCATTGGTTCAAAGAATAGTCAGTGTTGAGACCAAGAATAGTTTGATGTGAAGCAATGAAACTAGTCTTAAGTTGATTGATTAAAAGATATCGATTCCGAACTTGATTGAACTAGAACTAATGAAGATAGATTAGAATGGTTTGTTTGATGTGAAGCGATAAAATTGAACACCTGCTTGATCAAACTATGATAATTGATAATGGAAAATAACCAATTTGATTTGATGCAATGAAATTGATCAATGGAAGAAAGACTCTTAAAAGGTTGGATTGGTTTGAAGGAATAACCAATTTGATGTGATGTGATGAATCTGATTATTGTTAAGAGATCATTTTAGAAAACTTGACTTGATTTGATGTGATGAAGCCAATTGATAGATGAAGACAATATCAGTTTTATGAGAAGCGATGAAACTAATATGCCCCTAGAGATTTGTTGATGATGAAGAATCTCAACTTGATGTGGTGTGATGAAGTTGAGATGCCCTTGCAATGAGGTCTTGTTTGATTTGATGGTTGGATTGTTTGATTAAATATTTCTAGATTTATTGATGTTTGTATTACCCAAATATCATATCCTATGTCTTTTGGCTTACAATTAGAGAAAATGTGGCTCCCACAAGGGTTGAGCCCAGCTTGTATAAATTCTGCACCTAGTTCTGTGGTTTTCTGCTCTATTTCTGCAAAGTTCTTAGGTCTAGTTGGGAAAACCTATTTTCCTTTTCATAAAAAAACCCTTAAACCCCTTGGTCCTTAGTGGTTGTTCTATTTCATCATTATCATTTTTCCACTTAAGTTCCTATTCTTCACATTCTTTAAGTCATCCATCGAGTAGGTACATGTTCTTTTTCCTAGCGGGTTAATATTTTCCTAAGTTCTTGTCCTCAGTCCTGAAAAGATTTATTTATCCCAGGTGGTTGATTCTCCTTTTCATCTAACATTTGTTGTGATGCCTTAATCATTGAGATCAAACTTCAGAATTCATTGAGGCAATGCGTCATGTCGACACATGGAAGGTTGTTAGAACCTAGGCCCATCAATGGCTAGTTAATCTGCTATCATGTTCTTTTCTATCGAATGGATGATATTTTCCCTTAATGAATAGACTCACAAAAGCCAACATCCAAGGAATTGTAGAATGATGACACATGTCCTTCTCGGTCAAGTGGGGCTTGCAGTTCCATGACCAAGGTTGATTTAGTGTATGATTTAGTTTATCTTCATCCTACATCCTACACTTTACCCTAAAGCTAAGATGCACGATGGATATAATTTGAGGCATTATGCTTGCATGCCACATTGTGATCTAAGATCTTGGGCTCATGGGTAACTTAAGATGCACCAACGGTCATGTTTTAAAGATGCTAAAGTTTTAAACCTAAGTTGTTGATGAGGTATTTTGCACCACATGTGACTGTTTGCATTTAAATTCAAATATTCAAATCATTTATCAGGGTTTTTGTGGCGATGTGTTCCAAGTTGCGGAGAAGGTAGATGGATCAAGCTAATCTGTCTGGTCAAATTTATTATGTTTCGGTATGTCACCAATGGATATCTAATCATCTGAGATATTTTCCAATGTGCATTAATGTGTAGAGGTGACCATTTTAGGGTTTCTAATTTTTCCAAAGGATATTTTTTATAACCCTAATCTGATCTGCATTGATTTTAGATCAACTCCTAAGCCTTGGTGGTTGAGGAGGTTGTATATAAGTAGTTTTAGGAGATTTTTTAAGAAGGTTTTTTCATACTTATGTAAGATTTTCTGTGGCATTTCTTTTGCCCCCCAAGTTTTCATACATTTGTAATTTCTCATTGAAGTTTAGATTATGCAAGGAAGTTTTGTGACATATTCTTTGTCCCTGGGATTTTTTCATGTTTGTATTTCTCTCTAAACCATAATATAGTGGCTGATTGTTGGAAAAATATTTGAGTTATCTTAGTCCTCTTCCTTTCTACATTTTTGTGTACTACTGTGAATGATTTGATGTAGGTAATCTTGTGAATTTTGTTCATTCCTTGATATCTTGTGTCAATTTCATACCTTGCTGCTAGAGTAATGGTTTTTTGTAGGTCATAGTCTATGTCTATCTTCTTAAAGTTGTTTTTGTGAGAATACTTCATTTCCCTAAATGGTTTCACCTCAGACCCTACTATGAAACACTATTGCAAACCTATTTAGGAAGTTGTACTTGTTTTAAGTTAGATATTTCATGCTAACCTCTAGCCATATTTGTTATGAGTCATGTTCAATCTAGTGTATCACCTAATAGATAAAATTCCATGCTTTATTTCCTTTCAGTTTCCTTCTATCCCTTTTCCTCCCAAGTTTTTATTTTATATACCAAGAGAAAAATAGGTGATCATTAAAGAGGAATAGGTCTAGAATCTGGAGGTCTCACTTCAAGTTAGCAAGGCCCCACAACCTCAAAGTTATTCCCATGTTATACCAGGTCACTAGACTCTTGATTTTAGTAGGGTAAAAATTTGGTGTATAACAGTTCTGGCACGCTTGGTGGGACCACAAAAGAAGTTCATCTTATAAAGCTATGGTGTTTCTGATATGCAGATAATATAATACAGACCTAAAAGTGGTCATCATCTTGCATATCTGGTGACTCTAGAAAGGTCTACTGGTTTCAAAAGATCAAGTGTTGCTATGTTTTAAATATTTTATATTAAAAATTCTAGCTAATTGCATGAGTAGAGATGTCAAGTTATTATGGACAATTAGGTTACTTACCATCATATTATGAAAATAGTGCTCAATGAGCTAATTAGCGACCATATGAAAACCATCCAAAAGAAGTTTTCATTCCAAGCTTATGAGCATGCTATCCAATGGGAATCATCATGGGAATAAAATAAATAACAAGAGAGTCAAGAGCACTAGGCTCATCATGCTTACCACCCACCCACCCCTAACCAATTTTCTGATCAATATGAGGAACACTCTCACCAAGATTATCCTCATAAGCATACGATGGGAGCTCAAAGGTATGAGTTGGAGTTATTTGCCAAACAAATTATGGATGAAGAAGAGTTTGATCAGTAAATTGTTGTTAAGAAAGAAGAGCTGAGATCACAAATTTATGAACAAAAGGCTCTTGAGTGTAAGGTTTCAAGCTTCAAGCCTTTTGAGCAAGATGAGTCTCCTAAATCTCATGAGTTTAGAATTCCAAGTTGGAGTACTCCCATGTTCCAAGAGCCTACAAATGAAGAACCTATAAAGCGTTCATTTCCAAGATTTAGTGACATCCTTCTAGCACATGAACCTATTATAGAATAATTGTAGCCTTGTTATGGTCAACACCAGTATGAGGATTATATTGAGATAGATCTGGTTGCAAGTGATCAACACAAAAATGATAGGGTCTTCAATTTTCCAAGCTTTAAAAATGGTATTCCCCCTAGGACTACCTCTAAACACTCTAGATTTGAAATCCAAAGCTTCAAGCATCAACACCCTTTGCAAAAAAATATATCTAAGGACTTACAGCCCACCACTCTATAAGAGTAATCCTTTCAAGAAATTACGGATTCACCTTTGCATAAATATACCCTAAAAATATTCCTTCTTCACCTTTGGAGTCAATCTTTCCATTTATATCATCTTTCAAAATATAACATTCACTTCCAAAAATTCTAAAGTAACTTACATTGGGTGTGTATCCATACTATAGCTCATAAGGTGTCTTATTGGTGTCTTTATTCAATTGAACTTTGTTTAATGTGTAGATAGTACTATTGACAAATTCTCTCCAAAATGTTTGAGTGATACCTTTATCAATCATTAGTTTTCTTTCACAATCAACAATGGATCTATTCCTTGTTTCAACAATCCCATTTTGTTGTGGTGTTCTTGGTGCAAAAACTTGTCTTTGAATTCCGTGCTCACTACAAAAGTTAGTGAATTTATTAGAAATAAATTGTCCTCTTCTATTTGATCTTAAGTATTTTAGTCCTTTCAAGAAAAAAAATTTAAGGGTACCGATTCACCCCTCCCCTCTCAATAAACACTGTATGTGATAAAACCTAACCTGTTGGGAGCACGCTCAGACATGCAAATGTTAGAGATATATATCAAATAAGTTCATTAAACGTGTCTAAAAGCATACTATAAAAAACCAACAAAAGATCCATCACAACCTCTGATGAGCCAAACAAGTGCACCCAAGCCTTGTTGATTTGCTCTTAGAGAGGTTTGTGGGTGTGCTCTCCCAACACAATATGTAAATCCCACCATTGATAACAATGCAAGCTAAGAGGGTGAAGAACTCAAGATCAAGTATGAGAAACTTGTCTCAAGCCATCACAATGAATACAAGTGAAATACTATACTATGATGAGGATTCAAAAGACTAAGCTAAGATAATATGCCTAAGACAATAGAAATAAATTCATTTTCCATTATCCTAACATGTAATTTCTAAATTCAACTATGAACTAATGAGCATGAACATAAAATGCACTAAGAATTTCTAGAGCTATACTAGCATGATAACAATGCATAAATGAGAGATGATTTACTCTTGACAAAGGCCTCTATTTATAGAGTTTTTGGAGGAGAGTGAGAGCTTGGATGAGGTGGAGCTCATGTGACATCCACATAAGTGCAACACGAGGGACACATAAGCCATGCAAGAGGCCCACTTTTCTCACACATGTGTGAGAAACTTTGGATGTGATGGGTCAAAGTGTACTTAAAGTACACATGTGAAGGATCGTGTAAGAGGTGTAAGAGGGTGTAAGAGTTTTGTACCAATGAGACACTTTTGAAAAGTGTAAGAAGGTGTCATCATAGGTGTAAAAAATCTTGTTGGCACCAAATAAGGATTATTTGGAAAAGTCAATTTTTGAAAATTTGCTCACACATGTGTGAGCAAATAATTAGGACTAATTGTTGTAGAAATCAAGAAATTAGCTTAATTAACCTTAGTTAATTAATAGATAGGTCTATTTGATGAGAGTGATGAGAGGTAGGGTAAGATCTAGGTTCAAATTAGCTTAATCTAAATTTAAAATTTAGATTAATTTGGTTTAGTAGAATTTAAGTCATGTGAAGGAATAAATAAATTAAAAATTTATTTAAAGGGAATCAATGGGGGATAATGTATTAAATAAGATTTGATACATTAAAAAGGGGGTAGTATTTAAATTAAATTCAAGTACTAAGGAAAGTGAATCATATTTAATTAAATAAATTCAATCAAAGAGATAGAAGAATATAACAAATATAATTAATTAAAATTAACTATAATGTTATGGGGAAATTAATTAAATTAATATAAGGACGATTTTGGACGTCTACATTTTGCCCCTCTTTGATACATCGTTAAAAGTGATGTTGCATCAAAGAAAAGAAAATAAGATGCCCCAGAGAGGTCAGAAAACCTACGGTAGCGAGAGCGGAGGAGGGTGCCCCCTCGAGAAAATAATAGGAAAAAATACAATTTTTTAGTAAAAATTTTTCAAAAAGGCAAGAAAACGGAGAAAGTAGACCAATTGCATGGCGTGTCCAAGAAAATGGAGGAAAAAATGGGGACCAGAATAGGAAAAGGGGAGGCCAACGAAAGAAATGGGTCCCAAGGGGCTATAAATAGTCTATCGAGGCCCATAGACAAGTCACTTTCATTTACTAAGAGCAAAAAGAGAGAAGAAGAAGAGAGCAATGACAGCGCAACAAGAGCAAGTACAGCTTGGGGAGTGCGTCTAGGTACACCAGCAACCTACGAATGTAGGACCACCGGTGAGTAGTCAAACACCAACTCTGTCATTTATGCATTTAATATTTTGGGAGGGTAGTTAGTTGCAATAAATGTTCCAAAATGTATGCACAGTGTAGACGGCGATCCTCGACTACCATCTACACAGACGGTGATCGACAGACCGCCGTCCTCATAGATGTTTGATAGGTGACTGACATCTGCATAGACGGAGATCAACCGATCTCCATCTGTGAGGGCAGGGGGAAGATAAATGGTGCAGCAGAGATGGTGATGTATAAACACCACCGTCTGCGTAGTAAGGGAGACTGCAGCCTAAACTGCCATCTCCGCAGATTAACGTCTACAGAGATCCACCATTTCTATAGATTGGCGACTGTGAAAGTCTACTGTCTACGAGGGTCAACCACCATTTGTGTGGATTGACCCAAAAAATGGAAGGAAAGAGAAGAAGAAGAGAAAAGACAAGGGTCCGGGAGCATTTTTCGATGCCCTAGACGGGCCTGGGACATTTTTTGATGCCCCAGCATGCTATCTGATTGTTGACATTTGCTCGCTGACTGCAGGAGGAGACTCTTACATTTTAAGACAGGGAGTGCTACCCAGTGACCATGGAGCTGGAGTAGCATCTGACAGCAGCAGAGTGGGGACAGGTGACACTGTGCGGACTAGAGCACGTGCAGCATTGGCCGCATCTTCAATCACATAATACGCTCATGTCTGCATTGATAGAGAGGTGGCACAATACCACCTCAAGCTTCCACTTCCCTACAGGGGAAGAAAATATCACCCTCCATGATGTATGGAGGATCTATAGAGTGCCCATTCAGGGGCTCATACCAGAGTACTGTATGGAGGGGTCAGATCCCTATATGGAGATGGCCTTAAGATGGAGGTTTATAGATCTGTCGACTACACAACAGTGGATGTCATGGACAGGATCTATGATGATGGAGCCATGGCCATGATGACTGGCACTATATCTGGTGGGGTTGAGAGGGGGATGTATCATGCCTGATCATGCGGGCAAGGGGTTCCCTATAGGTTGGGCATGAATGTTGAGTAGCATGGTTGAGGATGGTGACCAGTACTGCTAGGGATACATCATCCTTGGCCAGTTATACTATGATCTCCATATGTGCTCCTACCGCAAGGGTAGGGCACTAGGTCCTGGATGTATGCTCTTATTAGTATGGGTGTGGGAGCATATTGTGGTCACATGACCGATTATACATCAGGAGACCCAGGGCGCATATGATCCCTTTGTGTGCAGGTATAGGTCATCAATTAGTTATGAGGCCACATATTTTATGGGATACTAGCGTAGGAGACTCGATGAGATGCGGGCTATACTGTGGGCACCCTATGTAGGATGTGAGGCCTGGGGCCATGAGACCCCATAGCAGGATGGTTATGCGGAGGAGGGATTCTATGATTCATACTATATGAGGTTTGTGCAGACTGACTATTGGCTGTTCGAGAGGACTACTTACATGATATCATGATATATGCCATCCAGGGTACGGAGGTAGATGGGCTAGGTGCTGGAGGCAGTACGAGATGGGTTTCCACATCCATTGGTTACCCAAGAGGTAGGGAGTGTATGGGGGATGGGTGTAGATCCTCGGATAGCCCAAGCATCATTCATGGGCATGATCAAGGTCACCTAGATCGGGGCTTGAGAGTCACTACAGGATGCAGGGGTAGCTCCTACATATGCAAAATGGTGGGCGGCGCACAGACCTATGAGATTGACACTATCGGGGGTTATTCAGAATGATGAGTAGCTAGGGGTCAGAGGAGACGGAGGAGGATAGGGGGATGATGTCAATGAGGGAGGAGATGGAGGGGTCGAAGGGAGGAGAGTTTTGCCTAGGGTGGCAGTACTGAGGTAGAGGGGGCAAATGGAGATACCAGTAGGTGGGTAGCCACCTATCATGCCCGATGTACAGGTACAAGGGCAAGATCCATAGGGGCAACCATAGGCACCACAAGGGCCACCATAGGGGCCACCACAGGGACCACCAGCAGGCTACGTAGCCCAGGAGACACACAACATAGTTTTAGCAGAGCGAGATAGCTTGCAGACTAAGTTGGGGAGAGTATAGGGACTATTGGAAACATCTCAAGCGACTGAGGTGAGCGCAGAGGCTGAGATTCTATGTTTACAGGGGTTATTAGCCATAGCATAGGCTATAGCCAGTAGCCTTTAGACAGAGGTGACCTGGGTACAAAGGGAGCTATCATCAGAGATAGCTCGAGGGGATAGAGCACAGTGGGCACTAGACATTTTACAGGGTCAGGTGGATAGCGGGGAGTTCATTGTGATAGAGGAGTTTGGGGACTATGGGGAGGAGCTAGCAGCTATGTCAGCATAGATAGCAGCTCTGACAGTAGAGTGGGATTTAGCATGGAGATGTACTGAGGAGTACAAGGTAGACCATGATATAGCACGGCTAGTAGGCAGTGCAGCAAGGTTGGGTTAGATGATGATCGATGCTATGGCAGCCCAAAGAGAGGCAGGATGCAGAGGCCGAGAGGCCACATACTATATGGGGCTTTACCATGGAGCCATGCCAGAGGAGGCATGAGAGCCTACATATTCTGAGAGGGCATAGTCAGAGAGCACTGACTAAGCATCACAGGGATCAGTGGGGTTACTGCCACGTCCCAATAGGGGAGCAGAACCATCGCAGCCACCGCCATGATACTTCTCAGACATTTTGGAAACATAGTTTTGACACATGATGTATGATATGACACTGTTGATATATATATACATGGACTATTTTTTGACTATGGGACTCTAATGTATGGATCTTTGTGATGTTATATGCTTATATGATGTGATGTTTATGCAGGATGTATGGATGCACTTTATATTTACAGTATATGATGCTTATGACTGATATGTAGGATGGGATGAATATATGTATGATAATACTGATGGATTTGTGATGCAGTGATGATATATATATATATATATATATATATATATATATATATAGATGTGATGTCATGTGTTANTTATATATATATATATATATATATATATATATATATATATATAGATGTGATGTCATGTGTTAATGTTTATATTTTATCATGTATAAATGTAATGTAATGATGTATAAATGTATTTATGATGCTTTATGAAATGAATGAACCCTAAAAGATGTTATGGATTTTATGGATGCAACTAATGGAAGGCAAGATGCAAATGGTACTATATGATGGTTATAAATGTATAATGCAACTATAAATGAGTTAAATGAACAATGACCATAATGAACTAAGTGATCAATGCAAATGTATTTAATTTAATATACTAATAATGAACACTGCAACTAAATGATGTAATGAATTAAATGCATAATGCAATGGATAATGATTAATGATTAAGGAATGAAATGAACAATGCAATGACTAATGTTGAATGAAATGAACAATGCAATAGATAATGACTAATGTTTAATGAATGAACAATGCAATGGATAATGACTAATGATTAATGAACAAAATGAATGCAATATGAGACAAATGTATAATGCTTAAATGAATAATGAAATAGATAATGACTAATGATTAATGAACTTAAATGAACAATTCAATGGGTAATAATTAAATGAGGACACTATTTTTGTGTGTATCACAATAAGTCTGATAAAATCACGTAGGTGACCGGATAGGGGAATAAATAGAAACCTTTGCCAAGAACAAAACCATAATGCAATATGACCTAACTACAATGCAAAGACTAACTATATGATAATAGTGGGATTAATATCATGTTAATGTTGGAGAGCACACCCTAGTTTGATATTGCAAAAGGAGTTATGAACTATGTGCTAGAAAACACAAGTGACATGGTTCCTTTGCGTGGACTAGACTCTCAGACAAATAGGTTTTTAGGAATAAGAATGCAAGATATCAAGTATGATGAGAGCTATGAAATGTTACTCATGAGGAGACGCAGTACATCCAAATCTTTTGAGGGATTTGAGATGTATGAATCCTACCCCCAGTGAGGCATACATAGTCATAACTAAGTATCAAAACATAAATGCACTAACAAACTATGACAAGCAGATCATACCACAAATGACATGAATTTCACCATATACTCACCATAACGAACTAGGATATAAAAGATCAAGGCTGTCGCGATAAGGACATAGTAAAATACAAGATAAAAACAACAAAAAGGCATCTTGACCAAGTGGTCATTTAGTCCAAAAGTTCTTTCCATGAACAATTTTCATGTGAGGATTGATAGAACGGCCGACACCGGAAGGATGCATCCTGATGGGCCAAAGATAGATTGATAGAAAATGGGAATTCACTGGCAATTGCTTGTGAATAGAATGATCATTAGAAAAGTCAATATGTCTTTTGATTTGATGTAAAACATTTGCGATCACTGTTTCTAGAACAAAGCTCAACTTTTGATTTGGTAAGCTCAGTCGTGCGGGAATTATTATTGTGAAAGTGGGAAGATGGTCAAAGAACTACTTGCACAAATATGGGTAGCAACACTTATTATGAAAGTCGATGCAAGCTGTATAGACAAATGGTGGAAACTGATGGTGGATCTGACTATGCATGGAACCTGAAACAGGTTTTTACCATGGTACTTATCCATTGCGCCACCGAAGTGGTTTTCACAGATGGATGGATTTTATTTTTCTTTTTCTCTTTTTTGAATTTCTTTTCAAGCTTTTGTATTTTTTATGCTTTTTGATTTTTCTAATTTTTTTGCTTTTTTTCTTTTTGAATGTTTTTGGATTTTCTACTTTCTGATTTTTTAGATTTTTTGAAAAATTTATGTTGTACAATGGACTATGAACTGATCAAGCATAGAATGCTTGAGATGTAAAATATTTACAGGATCAGGGAGTGGATCTCCCTCTGGGGATGCAATCTGATAGGTGCCTGAACCATATTTTTCTATAACAATGAAGGGACCCAACTGATTAGGTTCAAACTTTCCTTTCTTCTCACGGTTCTGGAGGTTCTTCATATTATGCTGCATGACAAGATCACCAACCTCAAACTGACCAGGTTTGATCCTTTTGCTAAACTGAAAGTGAAGGAAATTTTGATACAGGTGGAGGTGGTCTAGGGCATTGAGGTGTCTCTCATCGAGGAGTTCTAGCTCTTGCAAGTGGGAAACTCTATATTCTTCTTTGGACATCAGATTCTTGAGAGAGATTATGAGGGAAGGGAGCTCAATTTCAATGGGTAGAATAGCCTCAGTACCATAAATAAGGGCAAAGGGAGTGTCTCCCATGGGGGTTTGAATGGAGGTGTGGTAAGACCAAAGGGCAGGATTGAGGTGAAGGTGCCAATCATGGCCAGCTTCATCAACTATTTTCTTGAGGATTCTAAGGATGGTTTTATTCGTAGCCTCAGCTTGACCATTGCTTTGTGGAGAGTACTTGGAAGAGGTATGGTGGGTAATGCTGAACTTCCTACATAGCTCTGTGACATCCTTGTTCTTGAAAGGTCCTCCATTATTAGTAATAATGTCCTGAGGAATGCCATAGCGATAGATAAGATAGTTCAAAATAAACTTTGAAATCTATTTTCCAGTAGTGTAGGTGAGAGGAACAACTTTGACCCACTTGGTAAAGTACTCTGTAGCAGCCAAGATGTATTTATGGCCATTGGATGAATAAGGGAAAATCTGGCCAACGAGGTCGAGACCCCAGCGTGAAAAGGGCCAAGGGGTGATAGTGGGTTGGAGTGATTGGGAGGGAGCATGTATCAAATCATCATGCTGCTGACAAGGTACACACTTCTTCACATAGTTGTAGGCATCTTGCTCCATAGTAGGCCATTAAGATCCTGTGCATAATAGATTTTTGGCCAAAGTAAGTCCACTAGAGTGGGCCCCATAGATTCCTTGATATACCTCCTCTAGGGATGTTTGTGCTTCATCAAAATTTAGACACGGTAAAAGAGTTTCATCGAAATGCTTTCGGTAGAGGGTATCGGCGAGGATTGTGTATTAGGAGGTTTAGCAAATGAAGGTTTTACATTGATTGGGGGTTAAAGTAAGCAGGGTATGTCCATCGCATAGGTAGGAATACACTTCTTGGTACCATGGGGAATTGGGATCAGCAATCTCACATACTATTTCAGAATTTGGCTTGTCATAGGCAGGGACCATAAGATTCTTAACAAGAAATTCACACCGTGCATTGTTTTCTGGCATAGTGATCAAGGACCCAATTGTTTCCATGGCATCTGCTACTTTATTTTTCGTGCAAGGGATCTACTGGAAGGTTAGTTCAGTGAAATATGTCTTGAGATCTTGAACTATCTGGCGATAGGGAAGCAACTTATCATCCTTCATTTGATATTCATCCATAACTTGTTTGATAACCAATTGTGAATCACCAAGCACCAATAGAGTGAGAATCTGCCATTGTATGGCCTGTCAAAGTCCATGTACAAGGGCTTCATATTCTACAATATTGTTGGTACAAGGAAACTATAATTTGAAATATTTAGGGATGAGATCCCCTTTTGGTGTAACAAACAAGATTCTTGCCCTTGATCCTTTCTGAGTGAAGGATCCATCAAAATACAACTTCCATGGTGGACTTGGGACAAGATTTAAGACTGATTCATCTAGAAAATCTGTGATCAGAGGGTGTTTACCCTCAACAGGTGCTTTAGCTAGCTGATCTGCAATCACTTGTCCTTTGATGGCCTTTTGATCCACATAAAAAATGTCAAACTCACTAAGGATCATGACCCATTTTTCTATATGACCAGCAAGAGCAGTGCGTGCCAGGAGATACTAGAGTGGATCAATTTTAGCAACAAGATGAATCTTATGATTAAGCATATAATGTCATAGCTTCTATGTATAGAAAATAATGGCCAAACATTCCTTCTCAATTAGGGAATAATTCAACTCATAGCCAATAAGAGTTCTGCTCAGATAGTAAATTTCTCGCTCTTTGCCAATGTCATCTAATTGTGCCAGGAGGGCTCCCAACGCGACCTTTGTAGTAGATATGTACAAAATTAGGGGCTGACCAGCAATAGGTGGTACCAACATGGGTGGATTAGCCAGATAGCCTTTTAGTTTCTCAAATGCATTTTGACACAAGCAATCCCATTGAAACTTGATATTCTTGCATAGAAGATGGGAGAACGGATGCACCTTGTTAGCCAGCTGTGACATGAATCTTTTGATTGATTGTAGTTTTCCTTGCAAACTACGTAATTGCTTCAATGTTTTGGGTGGTGGCATCTCTAGGATTGCTTTCACTTTCTTTGGATCAACTTTTATTCCACACTGTGACACAATGTATCCCAACAGCTTACTAGATTGTACTCCAAAGACACACTTTTTGGGATTCAACCTAAGCTTATATTTCTCCAATCACCCAAAGATGGTAGTAAGGATAGGAATATGTGATTCCCTTGTTTTGGATTTTTCTAAAAGATCATCCACATAATCTTCCATGATGACATGCAAAAGGTCATGAAAGATGGTAGTCATTGCTCGTTGATAAGTGGCTCTGGAATTTTTAAGACCAAAAGGCATCACTTGATAATAGAAAGTGCCCCAAGGTGTTGTGAATGCAGTTTTGTGCTATTCTTTTGGTGCTATCCTGATCTGATTATAACCTGAGAATCCATCCATAAGTGACAAAATTTCATGTCCTGCCGTCAAATCCACTATAATGTCAATATTAGGGAGTGGAAAATCATCCTTGGGACATGCAAGGTTGAGGTTTCTGAAATCAGCGCAGATGTGAATGCCCCCAGTAGGCTTACCTACTAGTACAATATTAGAAACCCATTTAGAATAATCAATTGGTTTGATTACTTCAGCGTCCAACATCTTCTAAAGTTCTACTTTGACTACTAATGTAACTTGAGGATGCATCTTTCGAAGCTTCTTCGTAATAGGTTTTACATTTGGATCCACTGCAAGATGATGCATGACAAGATCTGTATCAAGCCCAGGCATGTCTTTGTAGGTCCAAGCAAAATTGATTTTGTGCTTATGCAAGAATGCTATCATGTCTTTCTTTTCTTGATTACTGAGAGAAGCTGCAATGTAAGTGATATGTGGATCTTCTTTTGTGCCTAGGTTGATTGGAATAGTATCTTCAATGATCATCTAGGACACTTCTAGTTCTGATGATATAAATGGCAAGTCAGCCTCTCCCTCCCCTAGCACCTCAAAGAGGTTTTCACTAGAGGAAGCATCCTTTATTTTTTCTTTTTCTTCATCCTTAGGTGCCTGCGAGAGATTTTCACTAGAGGATGTATTTTTATTTTTTTTATTTTTATTTTCTTTTTCATTTTTTTGACTGAGAGAGTTGACTTGGATATCGAAGTAGGATTTTTCATTGTAGTGTATATGATGTTCATATTCTCAGAGATTCTTAAGTCCAAAGAGGGCTAAAACTGACTCATCTGAATTGCATATGTCCAAAGTTGGTGGTGAGTCTTGTTGATCCCAGTCAATCAATTCAGGGTTTGTGAGGGGTAGACGAGGGGATGAAAGGTTAGCTTGGGTAATGGTGAAGACATGATAATTTTCATTTAGGTCATATTCAATATATTGGAAGGGAATTTTGAAGAACTCTTCCTCAGTGTCTGAACCTGAGGTAGTTAAACAATAATCCTTAGAAAAGTTAGTCTTAGTTTCTACAGAACCCAATCCGTGTCCTTTAGGATAACCATTAGTTGTTATGATTTTCTTCTTTCTTGTTTCATTAGCTCCAAGACCAGTACCATGATATCCCATGTTTTCAACAATGGGAGTAACTTTAGGATAATTTCCTTTGGGGAAAGTTACAGGTCGCTCTTCTTCATCATTATAGAGAAAATCAAGGACACTATACTCCATGTGTTCGTCTAATAAGGATCCCGAATGTTCAAAAATAGTTGACTTGCAGTGTATAAGTGCTTTATCCTTGGAGAGGGGTAATGGTGATGGTCTTCCATAAGACTTTGGAGACAAGGGGAGTTTCCCAATACATAAAGCACTTTCAAATTTATACTCTCCCATGCCTTGATCTATAAATGTGGCCTTTGCTTCAGATGAGGAGGGTTTGTCTTCAGTAGCTTTGTCCTTAGTGAATTTTTCCTTTCTATTAGATTTCTCAGTTGATGTTTCAGATGTCTTTTCTGAAACAGGGGTTTCTTGATTGAAATGTCGGCCAAATTCATTCAACAGACAGTAATTAGCTTGTTTACCTTCCAATCTTTTGCAATATTGAAATGGCTCAGGATCTCTAGGAATTGTGATTTCTCTACCGTGATGTGGGAACTTCAGACATTGATGATAGGTAGAGGGTACACCTTTGATAGCATGTATCCATGGACATCCTAGCAATATGTTATAAGGTAGATCTAGATCCAATACATGGTAAACAGTTTCAATCAGGGTTGGGCCCACTTGTAAGGGCAATGTGATCAAACCCTTGCTTTCTCGTTCTCAATCATCATAGGCTTTTATTTTAATTCTCTTGTCTGCATCAATGAGGTCCTCAGAAAGACTGATGTTATGAATCATTCTCAATGTGCACAAATTTAGGCCAGATCCACCATCTATGAGGACTCATTTTACTCTTATGGAGTGGATTTTTCCTTCTATATGGAGGGATTTATTATGATGAGGATTAGGACTACTAAAGTCTTTATCAATGAAAACTAGATGTTCTTGCGCAGCTAGATTCCCTATCATGGCTTTGAATTATGCAGCGTTGATGTTCTCAGGGACACGTGATTCATTTAGAGCTTTATCAAGGACTTCTCTATGAATAGGTGAAGTGGTCAAGAGCTCTAGGATGGATATCTGTGCAAGTGTCTTTCGTAATTGGGCCAACAAGTCAAAGTGTGAAGCAGGTCGAGCGGCAATAGATGGTGTAGCTGGTGGATTTGCAGATTTAGAAGGTTTATCAGCAGCTTGAATACTGACTCTGGGTCTATGCGTAGTAGCATTATAATTAGTATCTTTGAGTATTATGGTTTTAACATGCATGTCAACTTCTTCAATGTGGCCACAAAGAGAGTCAAACCCAAAGATATCATTTTCATTTAAACTCCCACATGTTCGATCATGGCCTGTAATAGTATTGGTAGAATAGTCATATGGGATTGCGTTTGATGCATTGTTTTGATTATGAGGTGGGAAAGCTTGATTGTAGACTTTGATTTTTGCATTAGATGAGGATGCATTCTGACCTTCAACTTCAATTTTCCCATCCTCAATGAGGTCTTGCACAAAGTGTCTAATCTTCATGCATTTCTTGGTATCATGCCCCTTGATGCGATGATAATCACAATACTCATTATCCCTATACCAAATAGGTTTAGGTTGATTCTCATCAAAAGGTTGAGTATTTGGGTAAACTATCATTCCTTGGTCTGCAAGTTGTTTGAAGATCACATCTAAAGGTTCTGCTAGAGCTGTGAATCGTCGTCGTTGTCGATTATCATTGTTGTTGTTGTTGTTGTTGTTGTTGTTGTTATTGTTGTAGTTGTTGCGAGGGAACAAGAATGATTGATTGCACGGTTGTTGATTATTGTTTTGAGTATTCTGATTCTGATTGTGGTTTTGATTCTGATTGTTCTGATTATGCTGATTCTGATTCTAGTTTTGGTTGCTGTTGCGATACTGATTTTGATTCTGATTGTTATTGTGATTGTTATTGTGATTGTTTTGATTGGTATTGTTGGATGCTTGAACATTTTGAACATGCTTGGCATTAGTCACTCCATCATTGACAACTCCTTTGTTCTTACTCCAAAATTTTGGTTTATCATTATTAGAAGGAGTATAATGTTTGATGCTACCTCTTTGCAAAAGGCCATCTTCAATGTCTTTTCCCTTCTTGACAAGGGATTCAAAGGTATTAGGTGAAGCCATTTTCATTTGGAAGGACATTTCAGAGATTAAATTCTTTGTGAAGATGTCAATCAAGTGACTATCAAGTATTTTCCATGGCATGTGATTCGCAATATGTCTCCATTGTTGTAAGAAACTAGCAAAGGTTTCTCCATTCTTTTGTTTAGTATAGCACAAATCGTTGAGTGTTGCTTGATTCTCAATGTTATATTAATATTGTCCAATGAACTTCTCTGCAAGGTCAGAGAAGGTAGAGATTGACCCATAAGGAAGGGCCATGAACCATTCCAAGGTTGTGCCTCCAAGACTCCTAGTGAAAAGTCTTTTTAAATAATTCTCGTTGTAGGCGACCTCTTGACATGAGATGTAAAATTATTTGAGATGTTGTAGAGGACATGTTTCACCCTTGTATTTCTTGAATTTGGGCATCTCAAAATTTTGTGGGAATGGTTGTATTGTAATAGATTTGTCAAATGGATAGGGACAAATCTCTTCAAAAGAAAACTCCTTCTTGCCCCCATTTTGTAAGCCTTGTATGATGTTTTTGAGCTCATTGAATTGTTGGGTGAAATTTGGGGTATTTTGTGTGAAAAATGGGGGTACATAACCTCCGCCTCCTCCAAATTGTGTAGCTGAAAAACCTATGGAGGTCATACCAATGGTAGGAGGAGGTATATATTGATAGGCTCATGATGTATTGTTTGTAGATGTTTTTGTCCCCATTGTTTGAAACAAAGATGAAGACAAAGGCATGGAAACTTGCCCTATGTTTTTAACATTAGTACTTGCTCCTTGAGTCATTTTCGTTTGGGTGCTATTGTGTAATGTATTATTTGGGAAAGCACGTATGATCTGTTGGATTTGTTTGGGCATCAAATGGGGTATTGATGTGGTTGTTGATATAGGTGTTGATATTGGTACTGATGTGGGAGGTTCGCTAACAAGTCCTTTACTAGTGTCACATGATGATGTAGCATTTCAAGTAGAAGCCATGGATGCAATAGTGGCAGCAGTGACTTTAGTGACATTTTTGGTAAGGAGTGTTTCATCAAAGTCAACAGGAACTGTGACACCAATATGAATAAGATTTAAAAATATCTCATCACTGTTATGAAAAATGGCCTTCTCAACCATTTCCAAATTATATGGATCTCTAAGGAAGTCAATTAGTTGGGTGGGTCTTTCTTCTTGGTCCACTAATTCCATTTCTTTGGTCACCTCTTTAGCTTGTACCCCACTTCCATGAAATTATTGTGTGGCAAATGGGTTCTCCTCATGATTAACAACGTTGAATGTTGTTCGCCTCATGTTTCTAGCTTGGGAACGAGTGAAAACCCTACAATGGTAGAAGAATGGAAGACAAGGAGATGTAAGAGATGAAATAGAGAAAATATCTTTGATTGAATTTGATTGGATTTGATTGATTGATTGATTGTTTTGGATAAAGGATTGATTTGATTGATTGAATTGATTGATTGGATAATTGATTTAAAGGTTTTTGAAACAAAACCTAAGCATGTTAAACCTTATGATGATACAAACACAAAGGATTTAAAGTAATACCTACTCTACTTGAAGATGGACTTGTGATCTCAAGAAAAATGGGACATCACTAAGGGATTTAAATTACTTGAGATGGACTGATGGTCTACAAGCAATATTGTGTTTATTTGAGGATGAAGGTTTATGATACTTTGATTAAGGTCTTTCAACCTAAAGATTTGATTTGATTTTGATCTAATGCTCCAAAGGAATGATGATGATGGAAGAAATGGAAGAATGATCCAAAAGCCAGGTGTTACCTAATCGTATTGTTCAATGGTGACGAAAGCACTGTTGATTGAAAACTTGGCTATGAAATTGCAAACTTTATTGTTGTAGAGGATTTTGTCAAGTTTTTCATGATGTTCAATCCCTTGTTTAATGGATGTTGCAATGTGTTGGAATTCCTTGGATTTACGGGTGGTTTCTTTTTGCTCCCTAAGGACTGGAGATGTAGGAAGTTTAGCCTTGTTATGTTTCTTAAAACTAGTCATGTCATGGAAAAATTAATTTTGGCCAAATGAATGAATGATCTAGGACAAATGGTTCTAGGGTCCTGTAGACAATCAAATTTTGATTATCTTGGCCGATTTTGAAGCTCACTATTTTGAAGCAGAGATGGTAGTCTCAGATGCTACTAACGATCTTCACAGATGATGATCTGCGTAGACGGTGATCTGTGCAGACGGCGGATCCAAAGTGGAGACAACCGACTGTGACTAAGGCAATGTGTTGGAATTCTGGGCAGATTTTTTATTTTCAGTTCGATTTTGGGTAAATTGTTCAATGGAAAGAACTGATTTTTAGAACAAGTAAACCAAAAAAGAATAGACACACGTCTCAAGACAATCCAACAAGGGACAAAGAAACCTTGAGGGATACCAACAAATGTGACATTAGGGGATCTTGCTTCAACTTTGTAGTATTTTGATTGTGTATGTTCAAGTGACTCTTTCAAGACACTTATGTTTTTACTGGGTCTAGCACAACGAAGATAGTTGAAATAGTAGCTACCTTAGGAATTTGGCTTTGCATGAAATATTATAGGCCCATTGCTTGGTAGTCCTTCAGCTCACACAACATGTCACCCCCGAAAGGGTGCCTATGTTTTTTCCTTTAGCCAGGTATTATTTCCATGCTACGAAGATCTCTTTCACAACATCATACCCTGGGACACATATGATGGGAATCTTGGGGGGAGAATCTTCCCTCCCCTTGTACTATAATAAGTCTCTGTTTGGAGGTGAATCAGGTAGGCTACTAATTTATAGTTGCTAGCAAGGTTTCATGGCGTCCCCACAATCGGTTTGTACTGTGTGAGACACTTAAGTCTCTAGTTTAACCATGCCAGTATGCTGAGGATATTCAGTCAGTATGGACTATCATTAAACATGATCTGCTTGAGCTTGAAGGGATAAAGAGGACCTTTGGGTCACATTTTATTTCTATACCGGCCAAAGGGATTACCATTTTGAGGTTGTCCTCTAAAGGGGAAGTGCTTCCTCTAGACAGGCCTCTCTAGAAGCTTGATTAAACTAAGCTTTCTCTTCACCCAAGATCTGTGAAGGCAAGGAGAGAGGATAGGGCTATAGTTTAATCATAGCATCATGTAATTTAAGGGATCTAATCTAATGACAAAAAAGATTGAAAGAAGTGTTGAAAAACACTTCTTCAAAAACACCAAAAAGAGTTCATTTCCCATATTGAACCTAATTAAAGCAACTAGGTGTTTTCTACCTAAGCAAAAGACACAATAGTATGATTAAGCATGCAAGTTTAATTTTTCTCCCACACAGCATGAAGGAAAGCTTGAAAGGTGTGTTAATTTACTTTAAGTCACTCAAGAGTTATGAAGTTCATTCCCTTAAACATTCAAGATTGGGTAAGGTTCATTTTAAGTAACATTCATTCCAAGACAAATGGTTAAGCATACAAGTTCATTTAGATAATCCCTTAAAAAATCATTTATGGAACCTGCATGAAAATGGTTAGTAGTTTGAAACTTTAGATTTGCCAAAAACACAAAACCCAGAGAACAGTCGCAGATGGAAAATCTTCGCAGACGGTGATCTGTGCAGACAGTGATCTGTGTAGATGGAAATCTACAGAAATGGTGACAGACCTGCACAGACGGAAAAAAGATAAATAGTCAAATTTTGTTAAAAAGAAGAAAACTTATTAAAAATGAAAAATAATATTTTATCAAATCATTCCAGCATTTAACCCTTAAAAATTTTATTACTGTCAGAAACCTGAGAGTTAAAAATGCTGCAAGTTGACAAAAAATAGTTTTAAACCATAGTTTTTATAAGTTGTTTTGCACAGGTGAAGATGGTGAAGTATCTGCGTAGACGGCCGAGCTATTCAGATGGCTGAGAAGCGGAGATGACAGTCTGCGGAAACAACTCTAGAGAAGAGATGGGTCTACGTAAGAATATTCCAAACTGCGAAAAACCTATTAGAAATGTTAGAAAATAAGGGACGTGGGTCCCACCGGGCATGCCAAAATGTATGTGATAAAACCTAACTTGTTGGGAGCATGCTCAGACATGCAAATGTTAGAGATATATATCAAATAACTTCATTAAACATGTCTAAAAGCATACTATAAAAAACCAACAAAAGATCAATCACAACCTCCGATGAGCCAAACAAGTGCACCCAAGCCTTGTTGATTTTCTCTTAGAGAGGTTTGTGGGTGTGCTCTCCCAACACAATATGTAAATCCCACTATTGATAACAATGCAAGCTAAGAGGGTGAAGATCTCAAGAACAAGTATGAGGAACTTGTCTCAAGCCATCACAATGAATGCAAGTGCAATACTATACTATGATGAGGATTCAAAAGACTAAGCTAAGATGATATGCCTAAGACAATAGAAATAAATTCATTTTCCATTATCCTAACATGTAATTTCTAAATTCAACTATGAACTAATGAGCATGAACATAAAATGCACTAAGAATTTGTAGAGCTATAGTAGCATGATAACAATGCATAAATGAGAGATGATTTACTCTTGACAAAGGCCTCTATTTATAGAGTTTTTGGATGAGAGAGAGGGCTTGGATGAGGTGGACCTCATGTGGCATCCACATAGGTGCCACATGAGGGACACATAAGCCATGAAAGAGGCCCACTTTGCTTGCTCACACATGTGTGAGCAACTTTGGATGTGATGGGTCAAAGTGTACTTAAAGTACACATGTGAAGGATCTTGTAAGAGGTGTAAGAGGGTGTAAGAGTTTTGGATCAATGAGACACTTTTGGAAAGTGTAAGAAGGTGTCATCATAGGTGTAAGAAACCTTGTTGGCACCAAATAAGGATTATTTGGAAAAGTCAATTTTTGAAAATTTGCTCACACGTGTGAGAAAATAATTAGGACTAATTATTGTAGGAATCAAGAAATTAGCTTAATTAACCTTAGTTAATTAATAGATAGGTCTATTTGATGAGAGTGATGGGAGGTAGGGTAGGATCTAAGTTCAAATTAGCTCAATCTAAATTTAAAATTTAGATTAATTTGGTTTAGTAGAATTTAAGTCATGTGAAGGAATAAATAAATTAAAAATTTACTTAAAAGGAATCAATGGGGAATAATGTATTAAATAAGATTTAATACATTAAAAAGGGGGTAGTATTTAAATTAAATTCAAGTACTAAGGAAACTGAATCATATTTAATTAAATAAATTTAATTAAATAGATAGAAGAATATAACAAATATAATTAATTAAAATTAACTATAATGTTATGGGAATATTAATTAAATTAATATAAGGACAATTTTGGATGTCTACACACACAATTCCATTATTCCAACAATTGGTATCAAAGTGACCAACAAAGACCAGATTGCAAAAGTGATTAACAAGAAGAGTTAGGGCATTCAAATAGATCTACAGTAGCTACAACAGGTTAAGTAACTAGAATCACCGAGCTCACTGTTTGTTTTATGGGAAAAGCCCTAAATTCATGAAATCATGGCAACCACATCCCATGTAACCAAGATCAAGAACACCAAGGATAAAAAGGTTAATCTAATCAAGAATGCCACTTGTGAAGAACCTAAATACAAGTTCTATGTAGAGGTTTCTTTGAAACCCGATGATGTTGGAGCATTCTCAAGCATACCACCTAGGGTTTTGATCATCGAGGATGTTTGGGCATACATACATTGCAAGATTGCCAAGATAGGAGATCTTAAGGTTGAGAAACCTTACAAGAAGCTTTGCACAGATGGAACCATCAAGGATGAGCATAAACACATCAAGGTGAAAGGGCTAAAAAATGCTCTAATGTTCCCGAAGGATTTTAAAATTGAGTGGATCCAGATAGTGCTGAGCAGAGTGCATGACCGAAAGATGTGGCTGGACAAGCCAAAATAGATTACTAGGGATGTGATACATGCTGTAACCAGTTATCCTATAACTGACAAGGCCAAGGAACTCAAACACCCTCCTCGCCCCAATATTGAGAAGATGACATGTGTAGAATGGGATGGAAGAGGATTAAAGGTAAATTCCATCAAAGAAACTGAAATGAAATTTGGTGCATGTGTGCTAGGATACAAGATATTCCAAGCTAACGGGATGAACAACATTGCATGTGGAGAAGTTGACACTGCCCACAAGATTGTAAAGAAGGGTCTATAGTTGGATCTATCTGAGCTTCTCTTGAAATAGTTAGATGAGAACTTGAGGACAATCAGGTCTGCAAAGTCTAATTCATGTAAGTTTGGATCACTTCTAATGTGCATGTTTTTTTACTTTCAAGACTTCTTTCCATCTATCGGTAATGTAAACTCGGATACTACCTGACCAGTGAAAATTTAAATTAGTGAATTCATCAAGTCACTAGGTGACAACTTTACATCTTTCATGGATGAATATTTCACTAGATTCAAGGACAGAATGCAGAAAAGGATGAGGATACCAAAATAACTAGTAGAAAAATATAAGATTGATATTTGTTTTATGGTGGACAGTGATACCACCTTGATAAAACCAGCTATACCGAGGACAACATGGTTAGCACCACTTGACTACAAGATCAACATAGATCAAGTGACCAATGCTATTGAATAATTATTAAATGAACCACTGGACAAGTCACAACCAAGTTTTGGAACCTATGAAGGGGCTAAGGAAAGAATAAAGACAAGCCTAGTTGTGAAGAAGATTGACAGAAAGAAGACCAAAATGGTCAAGACACTTGAAAAGAAGTTGTCGGTCAATGAAGAAGATATAGAACAACAAGACACAGAGTCTGATGCACCACCCCTAAAGAAGCCAAGAACTATTGTTTCATCTCAAACAAGGAGTCAGACAACAAAAGATGCAACTTCATTACCAGTCAAGAAAGGACAAGTGAGGACTTACAAGAGGAATCCTCAAAATGGATAAACTTCAGAACCAAAGAGGAGAAAAAGACTAATCTAAACAAAGGAAGTTATAGAGGACACTGAACAAGATGAAAAACATTTAAAGAATAAACTTCCTACTATAATTGATGAGGTAACTCAATCAATCATCATTTCAGGTTCAATAAATGATCCTAAGATTAGAAAATGGCTAATTCTAAATCCCGAGGATCAGAACAAGATAGAAGAAGCCATCATCACAACAATGTGTAAATTCAAATATGTTCCTATATAATTTGAAAATAAGATGCCACAAGAACTTCTAGATAGGTTATTGGCAAGGTGGACATTTGCACTAAATTATGAAAAATAGATAAAGAAAAGATCCCTAGTTTATGTTATGCCACCCGAGTCTAAAATGGAATAAATTGAAGAAATGATGAAGTTACATTCAAAGAATTTCTCACCAAAATTGAGAGCCTACAAAGTATTACAGGGAATCCTAAATGAGCTTGACAAAGAAAGTGATAATGCTTGGAGAAAAATACTCGATGTACCTAAAAAGGACACAAGCCCCAAGAGAGTATTAGAATTCACCAACAAGCCTCACAATGAAGAAAAAGAGACTACACTGATCCCTGAGCATATTATTATAAATGATGCAGAGGATGTCACTTCAGTTGAATTGAATAAAGAGGCAAGTAAAGCAATGGATGTTATTCCTCAGATGTAAAGCAATGGATGCTACAATAATAGATATAACTGAAGATCCTACCAAAGAAGAAAAGGTAGATGAGGATATCATGGTTACCTCCGAGCATCCAAAAGAATAGGAAACAACAATGGAAGCTGCACAAGCGAATATACTGGGAATAATGCCATTATTGATACAGGCTATCAATATCATCTCACAAAAGGAGAATTCACCTGAGAAGGATGTAGGCATACCGAAGGATAAGGGTGAAGAGGAACAAAAAAACATTACTGGTGAGCAGAATAAAGATGGAGAGAAGAAACAAACAAATTAAGAACTGAAAGAAATAGATGGAGAGAAGAAAGATAAAGGTGAGACATCCACACCAAACCGATAGGTAGACATTGAGCAGCAGATAAAAGGCACTACACCTCCAAAGCCTTCATCTAGCACATCAGACAAAGAAAAGGAACTTGCTATGGTACTTCAAATAGGTTCCTCCACTAAACTATCAAAGAAGAAGAAGAATAAGAATCCAGTCACCCTAGAAGAAATGATCTAAATACCAGGCTGTGATTCAAGGACATTGGAGCCAAAGTCACTTACAAAGTATGCATAACTTTGTAAAAGAAAAGCTATCCAAGATAAGCTTAAAAATGAGACAAAGGATACATAAGTACTAGAAACCACAAAGGATACACTTTAGTAGATTGTACCTGATACCAAAATTGAGAAAAATGCTTCTATCATTGATCAATTAGCAGTTCTTACCAAAGCCATCACATCACAGAATGTGGATGTAGAGAAGGTAATAGAAGAATATGCAGAACAAAAATACCAATACAAATTGACAGAGAAAATCAGCTAAGAAGTGGTCGAGAACAAGGTAAAACTATTTCAACTAGTCAATGAATTGGATCCAATCATTTCAAAAGATATAACATTAGTTCATAAGTTATACACAATAGAGAAATTCACTAAGGAGAATAGTGAGAAGATTGCAAAAATAGATGAAGATCTACATGCTAGTGCACAAGGTCTTACAACCACTGACAATGCAATCAATTTGCATTATGAAAAGATTGTGGAAGCTAAAAGGTTGAGACTAGAGATTTTAGAGGCAGAATAAAAGTTCACAGATGAGGTAACCGAGCTTCAAGCTCTACTGCTACCAAATCTTACATTACAGCAACAACATATGACTACGATAAGACAATTAATTGCCACCCTCGATATTTCTATGATAGAAAGAATATATGATATGCATGCAAGGATCACATTGGAGATCATGACCCTTGACCTCCTGAAAGAACAATGGGAGAAAATGATGAAAGACATGCAGAACTCTCATTCCCACATTTTTGACTAGTTGTAACTATTTATACCTTTGTCCTTATTATACAAAAAGGGGGAAATAATATGGGATAAAAAGAGTGGATAAGGTATAAGGGGGAAATAATGAAAAAGGTAAATAGTATATAGTCAAGTGTATATATACATGTACATATACTATACCAGGATGCACATAGGGGGAGTCATACTGACGAGGTGAACACATGGTGTATATACTAAACATTTTAGTTATGCACATATCATTTTTTGATACTAATGTCAAAGGGGGATATTGATGACATATTTTTCCATTTGTATACAAGGGAAAATAGTTTTTAACCATCGGTACATGATCATCAAAAGATAGTTTTACAGTGCAACCCAACAGACAACTTCACAAGGGAACTCGACAACAAAGTTTATAGTGTAACCCGACAGAATAGGTTACAATTTAAACTGATGAAATAGTTTACAAGTGCAACCTGAAAATGTTGAAGTAGAACCTGACAGAGTAACCCGGTAGAGGAACCCGACAAGAAGAAAAAAAAGGAACCTAACAGATAGTCTATAGAGAAACCTGAGCACTAGTCTACCGAGAGATAGTTTTATTTCAAGAAATGTGGTGTCTGTGAGGATTTACAACTTCAAGAAATTAGGATTAACAACTACAATTCTATGGAAAGAAATAAAAATTTAGCCTAAAGAATTGTAATTAAAATCCATGACATCTCATGGTTTTCTAACTAAACTTTGTTGAAAGAGCTTTCAGCCTTAACCTCTCTCAAGGACAATCCTAGAATGAGAAATTGATATAAAAATGCCTAAATCTAGCTCAAATTTTCATGATTATACTCTTAAAATGATCAATTTGCTATGAAAATGCTCAATATGCTCTCAATTGCTCACAAATTTCCTATAGTAATGATGCTATGCATTTGAATTTTTTAGGATACGATATGTTGACAAAATGGCTTGTATTTATAGCAAATTCCCAAGGGTAGGGGGTAGAGTGAATTGCCTATGGGTTAATCCTTGGTTGATTTTGATCCCTCAAATGGTTTCAAATGGGGGGACCATTTAAATGGTTGTCCTCAAAGGGTGGGACAAGAAGACAAAATACTCAATTCTTATTGGTTGATCTAATTGTGTTGAAAGAAAATAGGATTTATTTAATTCAATCAATTAATTAAATTAGCCATATAAGGGTGAATAGGTTCCTTTTTATTTTTGATTTAAAACTATACAATTAATCGATTAAAATCAATTATATAATTTTGATTGATCCCTTTTAGGCTTGAATTTGATTATTTAATTTGATTATTAATTAATCCTTTGATTTTCATTTTATTTTGTCCAACTTGCTTGATAAATGTCCATTTGATTTGATGTTGATCCATTTTAATAGATTTTGATGAGATTTAGGGCAAGTGGCTGAGATTTGCAGATTTGGATGATTAAGAAACACCTGGTCAATTTTAGGTATCTACAAATGCCCCCCTTTGAATTGATGTGGGAAGTGCATTGATTCAAAGAAAACTTGATGTCCTGATCATTGATTTGATATTGATGTTTGATTGATTAATTGATGCAAAACTTGATATTGATAATTTGATTGATATCCTGATGTGAAACCGGATGCAGAACCTGATGTGAAACCTGATGCAGAACTTGATTTGATGCAGAATGCCCCACTGATAAAACTTTGAATTTTTCATGCCCCAGATTTGATGTAAGATATGATGAAGAATCCCAGTTTGATGATATGATGATGCCCCCTTGGGAAATGAATCGAGATGATGTTTCGATGATTTGGTTGAGTTTGGGAAATTGAGATTCATTTCCCGATAAAATCAATTTGAAAATGCCCCAGTTATGAGAGAATTCGATGATAATAGCTATGATTGAGAAAATATTGTTGATGTTTTAGATAAGGTGATGATGATTGGATATCTTGTGATGTTAGTCAGAATCACTTGGTTGATGTTGTATTGATCTCAATTGGATAGGATATGTAGGTTGATGGATTGATTGGATAAACTGATAATTCACTCTCAAGATCTAGAGAGACGAACAAATGTATTGATTGGATAAACTGATAATTCACTCTCAAGATCTAGAGAAATGAACAAATAGATTGAATTTCCTTCCTCACAATCTAGAGTTAGGAAATTTGATGCACTCAAGATGATAAAATGGATTATAGGATAAATGATTGACTTGAAATGATTAGTTGGATGATTTGATTGATTGATATTTGATTAGATTGGATTTGATGGAAAGATTAATGGTGGGAGGTTGATAGATAGGGGCATTTGATATGATTTAGATGTAGATATGGGGATGAGGATAAACAGAGTCAGGTTTCTCTAAGTTGATCAGATGGTGGGGTTGCCCCTAGGTAAGAAGATGTATATTGATGATATCCTTGATGTAGCATTGATCAATTTGATGAATCAGATATTTGAGGACATTGATTAGGACTTTGATGATGTAATCATGATTAACTTCCACCCCCTTTACTTGGAAAGATACTTAAAACAATGCAATTAATCTATCATGAAAATGCAATGCAACTAATTTTCCTTGAGGTTTGTGAAAGAAATGTAAACAGAGATTTATTTTCATCATTGAGTGTGGAACTAGGATTTGATACAATCCTTACTAGTGCCACTGTGACCATAAGAATATGAATATGACTTTCATCTCATTTGGTAACCCCTTTGGAAACTAGTACAACCCACACTAGTTGAATGACCAACTATGGGAGTATGAATACCGGTTTCATCAAATTCAATGTTGCAAGTGGATTTTGGTATTAAGATATTGAAGATCCAAATAGCCAAGGTATCCCTTTGCGTGAACAAATAAAGGTTAACCCTCCTTCCTATATGAATTTCCTCGATGGTTCTTTGATGACCATGTCGTTAGACAAATTCACACAAGTTAAAGGATCTTCCTCAAAACAGTAATACAAAAGTTTAAGAAGACATCATGTCTTCATCATTGCCAATCTAGTAGAAACATCATCGATTAGCTAAAAAGACATGACTCAAAAAAGTCAATGAAAAACTCATCAAAAATTCCAAGTGTATCGCAATGTATCATGATTTTCAAAAAGAATTCCAAACATTCTGATCAATTAAAGTGTTGTCAATTTTTATTCCTGATAAAATAAGTCAATGAAAATCAAGGATCGTGTTGTAGGATCAAACTGTTTAGGGTTGAACAATGATTTCCATCAAAGGTTCAAAAGTATCTCTCTAAATTTGAAAATTTGTTTTTGTCGTGTGACCAAAATTATGCACTTTTGAATCCGTTTGGTACCAAATCCCATGATGTTTTCCCCCAAGTGATAAGTGAAACCATGTGTAAAGCTTGGGAAAATGAAACCTAGAGTGCAACAATGCAGCTCAAAGAATTTATGCAAGTTTTTTGGATTTTTAGATTTCTTAGATTTTTTTAGAGATTTTTGATTTTTTTGATTTTTTAGAGATTTTTTATTTTTTAAATTTTTAAATTTTTAGATTTTTAGATTTTTTAGATTTTTAGATTTTTAGATTTTTAGAATTTACCATCTCTCAAACAAGATCACATTGGTTTTCCCCCAATGTCTAGCAAGGTATAAGACATGAAGGATGGATTTGCAAGTTGATGGGTTAGAAATGGAAAGGCCATGATGGATGAAACATGTGAATGTGACCCATAGAACCATCTTCTCAAGATTACCCAAGCTAAGGAAAAAGGATATAGCAATGCGAAACATGTTTTTGGATAAGCGATGAAAGCCAATGATGCAATTATAAATAGCATATAGGATAATGACCTGATGTCATGAAAGTGGGTAGTCCAAAAAGAGTGGACATGTCAAGGGGTTTTTGATAACAAATTCTGCACTTTATGTCCTTCATTTTTTATCAAGACCAATGGATCAATTTGGGTAAGATGTGGATGGGATAACATGATCAAGACAAAGGGGTGATGGAGACTATGAGGGAATGACTTGGGATTATGGAAAGACTTCATAGGAAGAATGAAGTTGGATTGGGGAGAAGCAAGATCATGATAGGTTAGTATGAATGAAACAAGTAAATAAGTTGATGGAAAGGATAACGAATTTCAAGATACTTGATGCTCATGGATATGTTCAACCTTGTCAAGACCAAAGGTAAAAGAGGGAATATGGATGCAAGTGACATGAATGGTAGAATATGCAAGATGGAGGATAGCATGGATGAGACTTGCCCCCAAGTGTAGAGTGCAAGAGGAGGAATTACGCATGATGCCTGTTTGCCAGGTTTTCATCATGAAACTTGTCCAAGGTGCCACAAGAAATGGTTTTCACCATAGGAAGGATTGATTTCTCTTTAATTTTTCTACCAAGGCACCCATTTACCAAATTTTCACCAAGGCACTTTTCTCTTTTTTTTCAATTTTTTTTTTTTTTTTTTTTTTTTTTTTTTTTNCTCTTTTTTTTCAATTTTTTTTTTTTTTTTTTTTTTGTATTTTTCAAAATTTCCACAACATCTGGATCTTTGGACAATGCTCTTCTGAAAGATATGCTATAATAAACTATGAAGATGGATAGGATGCTCAAAGATATTGATAAGGTGATGATAAAGGACACATATGGAGGATAAGGGTAGATGGTGGTGAAGTTTTTACACCATAGAGTGAATAAGAGGGATGGAAAGATGGAAAGTATGTGTTGGATAATGAATGTGAGGATAAGAAGAAGGTATGTTTTGGATGGAAATGTTAGCAAGATCAACTATGACATGCACTTTGAAGGGTGGTGGAATGATGGAAGAACAATGGATGAAGGAAGTGAGGATGTAGCTAAGAAGCCTTTCGAAGCTTGAATGTCAACTTTGATTTTTCTTTTGTGTGCAAGTCTTTCAAAAGTGCCTTGGGAATCCACATAGTCTTTCATTTTTCTTTATTTTGCGATGATTTTGCATGCATTTCTTCAATAAGGGATTTAGGAACGCACATTTTCTTTGATTTTTTAATTTTTCTTGGTGGACCTTTGCGGCCTTTTGGATGTTTCTTTTTTCTTTCCATTCACATGTCGATTAGATGGGACATGGTGATTTTTATACACATGTGGATTCTTGGATTTCTGATTTTTATGTTGCACATCCAAATTGCTTCCAAAAGACATGGGAATTGTGGGTGAATGGGAATAATATGGAGGGTTCATATGGATTGGTGTTTGGACATTCTTCAAGTATGTGTGCCTTTGTTGATCTTGATACATGGTAGGGTGAGTGGGTGGAGAACTAGGGATGATAGGAATGGTTGATAAAGAAATATAGGGACCTAATATGGATTGAAGGGATGAAGACTTAAACTTTGGGACATAGGAACCCAATATGGATTTGGAGGATGGTGAAGGCATGTGGTTGCATTTAAATGGAGGGAGATAAGGTGTGAAAGGGATATCAATATCTTTGGCATGAGTTATATTTCCATGACTCTCATCTTTAAGATTTATCTTTATACCAATAGGCTCATGAGTAGGTTTCATAGGAGAAAATTTGATAGGTCAAATGAATCTTGAAGGGATTTATTATCATGTAAGGGATTTGGAGGAATGATGGTTTCTTGAGGTGAATATGGAGGATCATGACAAGGAGTTGATGAGATATTTCAATATTGACAAGGATCTTTGGATGGTGTAGAGAGAGTGCTTTACTCATGATTTTCAATATGTTCATTGGAAATGGTGGAAGGAATATCTTGATCTTGCTTGGGAAGTGGACTAGGTATAGAGCTTGGAAGGATACTTTATTCTTGACCTTGAAGGATATCAGCTTGGAAGAAATGAAAGGATGCAAGGGGTTCATCATTAGATTCTATGGATATGGGACCTTAATCAAATATGGGAGGAGATTGTATAGCATCTTGATCTTGATCTTTATTGATATTTGTTTCTTTGCTCTTTGGATTATCCTCTTGACATGGAGCCACTTCTAAGGACAAGGTAGATGCTTGGATATGCATGGGGAATGTTTGGAAGAATGATGGAGAATCCTCTTGAATAGGAATTGAAGCACATGAAGCTTTGGGGTCCAAAATCTTTGAAACATGGAAATGATTTGCAGAAAGATGTAAGTCAGCTTGGATTTCTTTTAGAGGTAGCCCTTGAGGGTAGACATAGTCAATGTGGAAAGTATCATCATTAGGCTCTCTCTTTGATGGAGGAATTTTGGATAGTTGTGAAGCTTTGTCAGATGGATGAAGGATGAAAGGAGTAAAGGCTATGGGAGAGACCTTTCTAGATAGAGGTTTGTGTATTAGATCTAGCTTGAGAGTGGTACCTTTCTCTTCATTCTTTTTATTATCTTGAACACAAAAAGAGTAGTCATGAAATTTCCCTTGATCCAAGATAGGTTTGTTGCTCTCAAATTCCTCTTTGTTTATAGAAGATGAAGATACAAACGACCCATCATCATAAAAAAGGACAAATTGATCTTAATGATGACTTGTTAAATGACGTATCCTTTTTTTTTTCCTCATTCTTCCTTAAGGTCGATGTGTCATATTTATGGATATATGCTTCTTTATCCCTCTTCAAAATTAAGTGCATTGTCTCCATAAACCTTGGATCTTGGGATGCTTCCAAAATTTCATCTTTAGTTACTTCATTGTATTGAGTCCTATGGAGATTCTGATCTTGATTTTGATAATTATTCTCCACCATAGGATTGATTCATTTCTCAAATAGATTCATCATTATAAATGTTTGAAGGAATATGATCTATTTGTTGCACTAGATAGAAATACCTCTGAAAAGGGTATCCAACTATGATTTCAAAATCTTTCCAAACCCTTGGGAAATGCCCCCTATTTTCCCTTCTTTGTTTCTGGGTGTCACTTCCTTGCGAGTAAGCGGCCTTTAAATATTGGTACGCGATTACTGGAGTTACTCTACGTGGCACTCTGTAGTTCACAGGCGTCGTTGGCCTATTGATAGGCAGTTTTACAATGTTTTCACATGGCACTTTCTAGTGGCTTACATGGCTTATGAAAGTTTCCAAGTGGCGTTTCAAAGTTTCAGGCAACACAGAATTGTTTTTACGCGGCTCTTTGCTGCTCAAAGTTGAAATTTTCAATTTTTTGGATTTTAAAAGTTTAATGGTTTTGATCAAACCTGTTAAAGAAGATTATTGCATGAAAAATAAGTACAAACTCAACACACACATCAAATTTTCACCATATCCCTAAAACAACACTAAAAGGGTATGTTCTTGGATGTTTTTACAAGTATAACACAAGAAATTCTTCCAAGCAATCTACCTATAGTCAAATTTGTCTTTTAACAATGTCTCTAAAAAGGTAGGTGTACTATTTAACAAGGTTTTAGTTAACACCTCCATTCTAAACCTTTTCAAGTTATTTTACCCCCTTGTGGGCTTCCCACATGCATGAAAGTACAATTTTGTGCAATCCCGAAGGACTACTCAAGGAAGTGAAGTTAACTTGCACAAGACTTAGCCACTTTTGCGATTAAGGTAAAGTGAATTTTTTTATATAGTGGGTTGGATGATATCACGGAAAAATTTATTTTATCCCACTTTGGGTCATTCCCTCTCACCACCTTCGTAAAGGAATTCTTGGGAGGAAGGCCCTCTAAAGTTCTATTTTATCTAGCATGTATATGAGAATCAGAAAATGAGCTTGGTCCAACAAGTTTGGGAGTTTGATTCACTTAAAAAGTGAAGAGCATATCCTTATTATTTTTCCTTGTTCCAAACACTCAAACACTTGATGTTCTTTTTCAACCTTGTTACAAAGAGGTTTTTATAATTGAAATGTTTGGTTAATTCCTCCCCTTCTTTCTACCACCTTAAATGTAACATGTTTGGCTTTTTTATTCACTTCAAAAAGTGAAGAGAATATGCCTAATTCTTTGTTCAAAATGGACAATAATGGGATTTTCCCTATTAATACTAGATATCAAGAAAATGCCACAATTTAAGGGAATGCAAGCTTGATGTGAGAAATACCTCTTTCATAGCTAGCAAAGGCTAGGCACATTTTTGAGGTTTTTGATGTTTTTTTTGCTTGCATACTCACCTAGTGGTGATCGTTCCCACTCTGGCTCCTCCAACAAGTTAGTCAACACAACAAAGACAAAGTGAAGAAAAACTTGAAATTAAATTGAAAAGTACTCCTAAGTTCTTTTGATCCAATTTTGAAAAATTTAGCTTTAAAGAACTCAAAAACAACAAATCAACTTAAAGAGTAGGAAATTTCTTTTTATAGGCATTAAGAACTTTGACATAATGATCATATAGATTTTCTTCTACCTCTAAGCTTTCTAAAATATTGGATGCATGAATTTCTTTAAAAATCATGTTTAGTGTTCTTACCTCTTTGCTTGGCTTTGTCACTCTGATTTCTGGTTTCTGTATTTTTTGATGCTTTTTCATCTGTAGGAATCAAAAACACAGAGAGTTGGAATAGTGAGAAACTCAATTAAAATTTGACATAAAGCAATAAATTCTACATGGCATTTAATAGCTAATACACGACTTTCAACTATTACAAAGTGAAATTTAAAAATTTAAATGTGGAACTTAAATCTTAGCACGCGACCTTTAAAAATGCATAGGCAATCAAATTAATATCACAAGCAGCGCAGAAGGTTTAAATTCTAGCTCAAAGTTGCTTGCACGTGACAATTGAAAGATCACAGGCGGTCCTTTGTTGTTCACAGGCAGTGCTTTACAGGACTAGGCGTCACACTTTATCTCGTACATAGCCCAAGAAAGTAAGACAAAAAATAGAGTAAAATCTGCAAGTGGCTCTTAAATCTTTGTACGCAGCATTTAAATCTTTGTATGTGGCATTTAGATCTTTGTACACAGAATTTAAATCTTTATACACAACATTTCACTCTGCACAGGCGACATTTAAATCTTTGTACGTGGCTTTTCACCTATTTTCTTCAAAATGATCAAGAAAGTGAAACAAAACATACAAAAATATGATAAAAATGATTGAATTGAGGGCTAAAGCCCCATGGTGGGCGCTATTTGTGTGTGAGAATTTACACCTTCATGAAATTAGGATTAACAACTACAATTCTATGGAAAGAAATAACAATTTAGCCTAAAGAATTGTAATTAAAATCCATGACATCTCATGATTCTTTAACTAAGCTTTGTTGAAAGAGCTCTCAGTCTTAATCTCTCTCAAGGACAATCCTAGAATGAGAAATTGATGTAAAAATGCCTAAATATAGCTCAAATTCTCAAGATATATGTGCTTTGCAACTCAAATGCTCATGATTATGCTCTTAAAATGATCAATTTTCTATGAAAATGCTCAATATGCTCTCAATTGCTCACAAATTGCCTATAATAATGATGCTATGCATTTGAATTTTCTAGGATATGATATGCTTACAAAATGGCTTGTATTTATAGAAAATTCCCAAGGGTAGGGGGTAGAGTGAATTGACCATGGGTTAATCCTTGGTTGAGTTTGATCCCTCAAATGGTTTCAAATGGGGGGACCATTTAAATGGTTTTCCTCAAATGGTGGGACAAGAAGACAAAATACTCGATTCTCATTGGTTGATCAAATTGTGTTGAAAGAAAATAGGATTTATTTAATTCAATCAATTAATTAAATTAGCCATGTAAGGGTGAATAGGTTCAGTTTGATTTTTGATTTAAAACTATACAATTAATTGATTAAAATCAATTATATAATTTTGATTGATCCCTTTTAGGCTTGAATTTCATTAGTTGATTTCATTATTAATTAATCCTTTTATTTTACTTTGATTTTGTCCAATTTGCTTGATAAATGTCCATTTAATTTGATTTTGATCCATTTTGATGAGATTTAGGGCAATTGGCTGAGATTTGCAGATTTAGATGATTAAGAAACACCTGGTCAATTTTAGGTGTCTACAAATGCCCCTCTTTGAATTGATATGCAAAGCACATTGATTCAAAGAAAAATTGATGTCCCAATCATTGATTTGATATTTATGTCTGATTGGTTAACTAATGCAAACCCTGATATTGATAATTTGATTGATATCTTGATGTGAAACCAGATGCAGAACCTGATGTGAAACCTGATGCATAACTTGATTTGATGCAGAATGCCCCACTGATAAAAGTTTGAATTTTTAATGCCCCAAATTTGATGTAAGATATGATGTAGAATCCTGATTTGATGATATGATAAAATACTTATGTTTTATATTTAGCTTTAAAGCACAACTTTAAATTCATTTTTTGAGGGACAAGAAAAGTAATTGTAATTGTTTTAATTAGTCTAACTGATTGAAAAATTGCAAACTAGGAGATCAAGGTCAAGTTGTAAACCTTTGATCATAGAGTTAACATTGTAATGCATGAAACTCATTTATGTCAAATTTAATGTATCAATAGATGTGTAATCAATCAAAACATATGTATGTGATGATGATTATAGTCGTAGACACTTCTATGGATCAGAGATAGAGTTTTATGTAGAGGGACAACAAAAGATGAAATATGTTATCAAGAACCAGATTCAAGGCTACCAAGAAGAATAGAGGTATTAATAAGTCACGATAGGTGATACATCATATTGTAAACTTTAATAGATCAGTAATCAAAAATTCTAGATTGCATATACTTAGGTCAATAAGTATTTTTGACTACATTCTAACAAGTGTAGAAAATAGAAGAAATCCTTTGAGAAGGTGGATTTGAAAATCCTTTTGTAAACCTATTAACCGAGTGTACACCAAACAGTGTTGCTAAATCTCTTAATAGAGTAGACCTTAACCAGTCTAAACATGTTACTTCTAATAGGGTAAGATCATCAAAAGTGATCAAACTTGTAAGCCTTAACCGAACCCTTCCATTCTGTGGATAGTGAAGTTTTGTAAGTTTCATCCCCACCACAGTTTTTACCTTCTAGCAGGTGTTTTTTGCATTACCAAATCTTGTGTCATGTGTCATTACATTTCATGAATGTTTCTATGAATGTTTATATGCAAATTAAGTTTATGAATTGACATAACATGCATAAGATAAGAATAGCACATATGGTCAGTAATGCAAGGAATTGATTACTAAAGGATTAAGGTTAATTAAATAAATAAAATTTAAGTGTACTAATTCACCCCTCCCCTCTTAGTACACACCATTCTATTATTACAATAGATGAGTCTCCTAAATCTCATGAGTTTAGAATTCCAAGTTGGAGTACTCCCATGTTCCAAGAGCCTACAAATGAAGAACGTGTAGAGCGTTCATTTCCAAGTTTTAGTGACATCCTTCTACCACATGAACCTAGTATAGAACAATTGTAGCCTTGTTATGTTCAACACTAGCATGAGGATTATATTGAGAGAGATTTGATTGCAAGTGAGCAACACAAAAATAATAGGGTCTTCAATTTTCCAATCTTTAAAAAGGGTCTGCCCCCTAAGACTACCTCTGAACACTCTAGATTTTAAATCCAAATCTTCACACCTCATCACCCTTTGAAAAACACTATATCTAAGGAGTTACATCCCACCACTCTACAAGAGTAGTCCTTTCAAGAAATTTGTATATCCCAAGAGACCCTTCAAGTTTCTCAAGATACCAAGCTACCGTGGTAACCTTCATGGACTCAGCATCCTTGCTTCCAAATGCCAAGTCTTTTCAAGGCTACTGGTGAGACATCAGAGAAAGGAATTGTGGTGGATAAGCTTTCATATGATGAAGAAGAGAGAAAATAAGAGGTGTTAGTGTTGAGTGATGATTGTGATAGGTTAGGACATAAAGGTGAAGAAATGGAGATTGATGCTCAACCTGAACTCTTGGTTTATTTGTTAATGAGCTTCTCCTTTTTGTTGAAAGTTAGGAAGACATGGAATTACCTATGACTGAAGGTCAATTAGAAATGAAAGGTAGCCATCAGCAAGGAAGTGATGAAGAGGAAGATTCTATGTTTTTGTTTGATAAGCTTTCTATTTTTGTTGAGCAAGAGGGAGTAGATCTTAATGATGTGCCAATTCATGAGCCTACGGTTTTGAAGGAGATATCCCAAGGAAAGAACATAGATAAAAACCTTGAAGAAAATTATTTTTCCAATATCATAAAAGGTTTTTGTTACAAATTATGTGGGGAATCCTTGTCCCCAGGGGTAAAGGTTCAAAGTTATGTGCCTATTAGGGAAGGCCATGCCTTAGATCTCTTTCTTCCTAAGGATTTTATAAATAAACATCGATTAGAACTGATTCCTAAGAGAATTTAGAGAGATGATAGTTTTGATGGGCTCTTAGCCTATTTAATAGAAGATGATAGTCTTTTGACCATGGGGGAGGAATCAATGTGGAAATAAATTATGCAAGATAGAGATAGCTCTGTCAGAAAATAGGAAAACCTTTGTAAATAGAAGGAAAGAGAAGTAGTCAACATTGCGAAGCCAAATCTTAGACTTTCAAGAGGTTGCCTCATCATATACTTAGCACATGAGGAATTTAATGAAATGTCCTCATATGATCTATTTGAGGTTAGTAGGTTTGATCACATTTTTCAAGACCTATATTTTCTAACCTACTTTTATGTGCCTTATGTCTTATTAGCTATCCTCATGCATACAATCCAATATATCCTAAGGAGAAAGGGTAGATATTTTAGCATTCTAATGAATGGTTTTGTTTGACCAATTTTTGTACTGGTTAGTCTAGAGTAGGTTAGAGGTTTCTTGCTTTCCTCAAAGTGTTGTTGCATAATTGTTTTATGTATAGCTATTTTTTCCCTTCTTTGGTTTTTTAGTTTCCTTTTTTTTTCTTCCTTTCAATCATCTTTCTTCCAAAGTTCTCAGTTTTGTGCATCTTATAGACTCCTTGCCCAATGGAATGTCTAAGGCCACTAGTTTTAATATGTCTAGCAAGTAAACATTCAGCAGAAATCATCAAAAATGTTACCCAAAATCTCCTATCCTATGTCTTTTGGCTTACAAGTGGAGTAAACTCCCACAAGGGTTGAACCCAACTTGTATAAATTGTGCACCTGGTTCTATGGTTTTCTGCCCTATTTCTACAAAGTTCTTAGGTCTGGTTGGGAAACCCTATTTTCCTTTTGATGCAAAAAACCCTTAAACCCCTAGGTCCTTAGTGGATGTTCTATTTAATCATTATATTTTTCCACTTAGGTTCCAATTCTTCATGTGCTTTAAGTCACCTATCAAGTAGGTCCATGTTCTTTTTCCTAGCGGGTTAATATTTTCCTAAGTTCTTGTCCTAAGTCACGAAAATATTTATTAATCCCAAGTGGTTGATTCTCCTTTTAATTTGATGTTCATCATGATTCCTTAATCGCTAAGATCAAAATTAAGAATTCATTAAGGTAATGTGTCGTGTCAACGTGTGGTAGGTTGTGAGGATCTGGGCCCATCAATGGCTACTTAATATGTGATCATGTTCTTTTTAATTTAATGGATGACATTTTACCTTAAAGAAGAGATGCATGAAAGGTAACATCCAAGGAATTGCAAAAAAATGACACATGTCCTTCCCAGTCAAGTGCATCCTGTAGTTTCGATGACCAAGTTTGATTTAGTGTCTGGTTTAGTTGATCTTCATCCTATGCCCTGCATTTTATATTAAAGCTAATATGCATGATGGATATTATTTGAGGCATCATGCTTGCGTTCCATGTTGTGATCTGAGATCTTGGGCTTGCGGGTAACTTAAGATGCACCAATGATCATGTTTTAAAGATGGTAAAGTTTTAAACCTAAGTCGTTGATGAGGTATTTCTGTGCCACCAGTGACCGTTTGCATTTAAATTCAAATAGTCGAATCATTTCTTAGGGTTTTCATAGTGGTGGCAACGTGTTCCAAGTTGCAAAGAAGGTAGATGGATCAGGTTGATCTGTCTGGTCAAATTTATGATGTTTGGGTATGTCACCAATTGATATATGATCGTCTGAGATATTTTTCAAGGTGCATTAATGTGCAGAGGTGATTTTTTTAGGGTTTTTGATATGTTCCAATGGATATGTTTTGTAACCCTAATATGATTTGCATTTATTGTAGATCAAATCCCAAGCCTTGGTGGTTGATGAGGTTGTATATAAGTAGTTTTAGGAGCTTTTGTAAGAAGTTTTTTTTAGACTTATGTAAGATTTTTTGTGTAATTTCTTCTGCCTCCCAAGTTTTTATACATTTGTAATTTCTCATTGAAGTTTAGATTATTCAAGGACTTTTTGTGACATATTATTTGTCCCCGGGTTTTTTTCATGTCTGTATTTCTCTCTGAACCATAATATAGTGACTAATTATTAGAGAAATCTTTGATTTATTTGAGTCCTCTTCCTTTTTTCAGTTTCATATACTACTGTAAATGATTTGATGAAGGTAATCTTGTGAATTTTTTTCATTCCCTGATATCTTGTCTCATATTTGTACCTATCTGCTAAAGTGAATGTTTGTTTGCAGGTTATAGTTTGTGACTATCTTCTTGAGTTTTTTTTGTGAGAATATTTCATTTCCCTAAATGGTTTCACCTCAAACCCTACTATGAAACACTTTTACAAGCCTATTTAGGGAGTTGTACTTGTTTTAAGTTAGAGATTTTATGCTAACCTCTAGCCATATTTGTTATGATTCATGTTCAATCTAGTGTATCACCTAATAGGTTAAAACTCCATGCTTTATTTCCTTTCAGTTTTCATCTATCCCTTTTCCTCCCCAATTTTTATTTTATGTACCAAGGAAAAAATAGGTGATTATCGAAGAGGAACCGACCTAGAATCCAAAGGTCTCACTTCAATTTAGCAAGGTCCCACAACCTGGAAGTGGTTCCCATTTTATACCAGGTCGCTAGACTCTTGAGTTGAGTAGGGTGAAAATTTGGTGTATAACAGTTTGATGATGTGATCAATGAATTATTAATGTCATGGTCATGCCCCCTCGGGAGAGAAATCAAAATATGGCTAGGTGCCCCAGTGATCAGAAGTAATTTTATTGATAAAATGATGTAAGAAGAGACTGATATAATTTTGATGCAGTTGTAAGCATTTATACACATTCTACACTTGTTTTAGATCATATTGACTAAGTTTGACCAATATTTTGGCACATTGATTGTTTTGAGGAGAAATCCCCACTTGTTTGAAGTTCAAAAGAATGATTGCACAAGCAATCAACTATGCTTGACTAAAAAAGTAAAACTGTGATTTTCACAAATAAAATTATCTCAGGTTTCGATTTTGATCTTGAAAATAGATTCAATATGGTCAAATTAGTTTGGGGTGTGATTTTTACATCAATTGGAGAAAGTTTAAAATTAGGTCAAAAACTTGTATAAGGGCCAAAAGTGGTCATTTTCAATTCATTTTCACTCCTTGAGTTCAAGATTTGAAAAACCTTCTCTGAGTGAAAATGGTGATTCTTGTCCAAAACCATCGATCTGAGAGGCAACAAATCCACAACCGGACATGAAACTACAAACTAGTGGTAAGTGGCTAAACATCTTCCTATTTTTGATTGAATTTTTGCACTTTTTCAATGTCTTTAAGTCATAATCCTTGGTTGTGCATATAGGCTTCTAAGAGAGATCAGACGAGTAACTGTCAAAAATTCTTTACTCATATGGGCTTATTAAATTTTTCATATGGTAAATACCCTTTAGTCATATGAGAATGTTATAATTTTCCCCTTTACTCATATTTCCTCTTTCCTTTTCTTGTATTGGAGAGTTTACTCATACTGTTTGTGAAGAATGCTTGTACAAGAGTCTTATGTTTTGTGTTTACTTGTACTAAAAACAATGGGCATTTTTGAAGAAGTAAATGAGAGATTTCACCTTTTTTAATTGTTGATTTGAGTTCCTGAGTATAATTTATAGGATCTTTTTTCTTTTCTTGGACGTCGTACTGATGATTTCTTCTTCTTTTCTTGTAGGAGGTATTGCCAGATATTCAATTTTAGATCATGTATCCACCAATGATGTGACTGTTACAGTATCTCTCAGAGGATGTGTTAGTAATTAGATTTGTATTTTAGTAAACCCCTTTCATAATGACTCTTGATCGCCCAAACACAAAGACACAATCTACAACTAACAGTTGAGTCACTTGCAATTGAAATATGCAAGTGCTCTCTAAATTTTGGTATGAAGGTACAACTCCCTCTGTTAGATATACAAAGAATGAAATTGCTGGTATGCCTTTAATTGGAAGGCACAAAATGAGAGAAACCATATATCCATAAACATAGGATAGATACAACAATTTACAAGAAAATAAATACAGACTAAGAACTCAAAGATTCATAGCTCCACATTTACAACCAGCAAACTAAGGGGAAGATTAAAGATTTATTTCAGGTAAATGTGATGCATAAAAGTCAAAGATTTCTTGGCACACACAAAGAAAAATTTAGTGGATGAGGATTTATCAAAAAAAATGCTTTGACACAAAGATCAATTGCAATAAAAGCTAATACATTAAAAACTCAAAGATTTAAAACATATCACGTCTTTCTTCTAATAAAGAATAATAATAAAAAGATTATTATTTTCATCCACACATAAAACTATATCTGAAAATAAAACCCACTCTTCTTTACCCTCTACAATTAGAAATAAAGAATTCCCCTTTTCCCTGTTGCACAAAAACTTCTTGGAAAGAGAAATCCTCCACCTTCTTATCACTGGAAAATTTCTCTTTTAAAGTCTACATTCAATTTTTGTAACCATTTCTTGAAAAGGTTATCCATTTATCTTTTAATTAACTCCTCATCCTTCGATGACTTGACATTTTTAAAAACTTTGGAATTAAAATATTCCACCATGTAATGCTCTTAAGTTTAAATGACATAATTATTTAAAATTGGGTGTGTGGGATTTGAATATATTTTAAACCAAAATTAAAACAAATAATAATGTTGGGTGGACTAAAATGTTACTAGCAGTTTGATAGTGTTTTACTCTGTTGTTTTTATCTCGCAAACCAGATATTATTTTCACAATCTCTTTGGTGATCATTTAGATGACTAAGTTTTGTACAACATATCCAAAATTTAGCAAGATCCAATGGTGGAATCGGGAGACATGCCCCCCGCACTGAGACCCATTTTTTTGTCAAAATACTGTAAAAAAAACAAGTTTTTATTATAATTTCTTTGGTCTGATAGTTTTCCCATATGTCATATGATTCTTATTTATCATTCCATGAGATTAAAATTATTTCATCTTTAACACTCTTTCTCCAACGTGTTATCTTTGAATGACCATGGAACCCTCTCTAAGTTCATGATTCCTTCACATTATTTGATGTGACTAACTTGGTATCATCTTATTCCCTGTATATGTAACCTTTTATCTAAATTTGGAGATTTGCCACATTATGAAACCTTTCAACGTTGAATCTTTGAATTTGGAATATTTGAACTCTATGAATCATTATGAACAAGTGAACTACATTGAACCTATCTGAACCAATGAACCTTGTTGAACCTGAGCCATTGAATTGTACCTATGAACTTGTACGAATGAAACTCAAACCCAAACCTTTGATTTGGGGTGTTAGAACCTATAGGAACCTCATTGAATCTGATTGAACTGCATTAAACCATCATGAGCCAAAATGTGTCCATATGATCTTGATTGAACCAGTTTGAACCAATTAGTTGAACCAATTTGAAATCAGTTCAAAGGGGTTAAATACTATGCTTAATAGATAAAAATTTCATGTGAGAAAATATTGACATGGACGAGATAAAAATTCTAAATTTTTAAATTGGGGTCTATATGGGGCTAATAGGATGACTTGACAGTTCTAGCAGAGTGTGGATTCAGTTGGTTATGCCATATTCTTGATATCTCAATTAATCACAGATTGTTGATGGCTCTTGTGGAGAGATTCCAAAGTGATCACAATACTTTTCACTTATTCATTGGGAAGAAGACTATGACTCGCAAGGATGTATATCGCATCCTCTATATCCCCTTTTCTAGTCCACTTGTACAGTATGAGTCAGTTCTACATCCTGGTGTGATAGCTAAATGTGGCCTTGTTACCTATCCATGCACTTCAACATAGTCCTTACTCACCACTCACATACAAGAATGGATATGAAATTATCCATCTTGCATGTCTATATGATTTGGCCTATTGCCTCCTATCTAATTGGAGTTTTGAATGAGCTATTGGAATCGAGAGTCCAACAACCTAGACCATTGCTAGAATGGAGGATTTTAATCCATGAATGCAATGCAAGATTAATCTAAGAAATGAGATTAGAAGATTAATCTAAAAATTGAAATTGCAATCTAGAAATGATATTAATTTAAGAATTCCTGAAAGAAGCTAAGCTAGACATGATTAATTTTAAGAATCAAACTAATATATTGCAAATGAAAGCTAATAATCTGAAAGCATAAATGAGTTGATAGTTCAACAGTGATTTGATGCAACAATGAATTCTCCCTTTTTGAATGAGAAATGAGTTTCTTTTATAGACTAGGAGTTTGTTCAGAATAGAAAGTTTCCTTAGAGAGAAACAATTAACTTATTGAAATCCAGTTGAGAATAGAAAGTTTCTTTTCAGAGAAACAGTCAACTGTTACCTTTTTGAGTTAAGGAAGCAGTTAATTGATTAGTTGCACTTTTCATTCACAGTTAACTCAAAGTTTCTATTTCTGAACTGGAGAGAATATTTTAGAGAGAATATTTAATTAAATAAATAGAATATGACCTCATAAGTGTATTTTCTCAATTATTGAACAATTAAATTCAATTATTGAAATGAGGGTATTTAATAATTAAATATTATTTAATTCCTTTTATGTGTTTTAGCTAAAAGGGTGAATTTAATTTAATTAAAGTGCTAGGACTTTGTAATTAAATTAATTCAATCATAGGGTTTATTTAGCCAATTAGGAATTAAGTGTAGTATATGACTAATGCAGATTTAGGGTTTTCTGCATTTGACACTGAGGTCAAGTAAAGTCAGTTGAGACTCAGAATTGCCTAGTACAAAAGGACTTTGATGATTCAGAAGAATGATAAATGCAACAAAATTGCTTAGGGTTACATGATGCCAATTTTGGGGTGTTACATTTTTCCCCTCTTTGAATTGATGTGCGAGCAGTGCATTGATTCAAAGAAAATTCTAATGTTTGTAGCATAGAAGAATTGGTTGAGATTGATGATGGTTTCAGAGCCATCTCCTGAATGGAGCTTAACTCTCTGAAGTCTAGGTTAGATTGCTGAGACACCGGTCAAGTCAAGTTTTTGAGGGTCATCTTCAGAATGAGGCTTGATTCTCAGGAATCCAGGTTAGATTTCCCTAATACCTAATAGATTATCACTTTTCAAAATATTGTCCCAAAAATGAGGCTCAATCTTCAGGAGTCAGTGTTAGATTGCCCCAATACTTGGCAGTGAGATTTTAGGAACCATTTTTAGAATGAAGCTTGACTCTCAGGAATCTAGGTTAGATTGCCCTGATACCTAATAAATGAGATTTCAAGAATCATCTCCAGAATGAAGCTTGACTCTTAGGAATCTGGGTTAGATTCCCCCAATACTTAATAGATCAAAATCATATCAGATTGATTAAGATAGATTGGAAGTGATTCAATGATGTAATCATCCTGCCCCCTCGAGAGTGAAATGGAAAGATGACATGCCATAATGGTGATACAGAGTGAGAAATCACAGAAAGAAGTTGAATCAAAGGTCAAGAAGAAATCAGTACAGATTATGGAAGAATCTGGAAGAAATGTCAAAGATTGGAGATCATTCTGATAAGAAAGTGACGTTAGAAATTTGACTGCAAAAGCATCCGATCTCATAAAAATTTGAAGTGCAATTTTGAGCTATATAGAAGTGTTAGATTTTGATTTCAATCCTGAAAAAAGGATTCAGAGCGGTCGATATAGCCACTTTTGAAGAGTGAGAGTGAGGATCAAACACTTGGGTAGTAGTGATGAAGCAAGAAGGGTGAAGAAGAACCCCTCATCGTACAAATCAAGGAGAACACAATGAAGTAAACACCAAAATATTGTCTAGAATGCAAGTCTAGAATGACCGTGCAATTTTATGCTAGATGCAAATGAAAGTGCAATCCTATGCTAGATGCAATGAAAGTTAAATCCTATGCTAGATGAAATCCCTAGGAGGTGGTTGTTGGACCCATTGGAACAATTATCATAATAGAGCATTTTTGGTACATTGGAGTCGATAAAATCCTTACTGGTGCCACTTGAACCATAAGAATATGAATATAAATTTCATCAGATAAGATATGGGAAACTAATGTAAGCATCAGGGCACAAAAACTAAGATAACCTGAACATTGTTTCTAGTTTGATATAGTAAGAGTACACCTATAAGAAAGTAGAGAAATAACAGTCAAGGAGATAATTACAACCTTGCCAACAAGTAGTAGACAAAGAAAAGATTAAAAAACTCAATGAGAACAAGCAGCATACAAAGAGAAATTCAATCATAGCTCAACATGTTTCAAAGTTTTCAGATGTATGGGTATAGGGGTGTTGAGAAACATCGTCGTGTTTGTGATTTTTGTGTATTTGATTGCTATCGGTAGATGTTTACATTTGTGATATCCAATGTGTGTTGAGAAACATATATGTATCAAATGATAGTGTTGAAAAACACTATTGAGTGTGGTGTTGAAAAACACCTGTTTGTGTCAGTAGAGTGTTTTCCTTTAGAACTGACAAAATTACTGACTAAAGATGTGATCCAAAGATACGATCAAATTTGGGGACCTATGCCCCTAGTGATATTTTGAGAACCATCTCCAAAATAGAGCTTGATCCTCAGGGATCTGAGTTACAATGCTCAGATACCTAATAATGAGATTTAGAGGATCATCTCTAGAATGAAGCTTGATCCTCAAGGATCTGAATTAGATTGCTCAAATACCTAATAGATTAAGATTTTGAGAATCATCTCCAGAATGAAGCTTGATCCTCAGGGAGTTGAGTTAGATTTCTCAGATACCTAACAATGAGATTTCAAGAATGATCACAAGAACAAAGCTTGATCCTCAGGGATCTGAGTTGGATTGCTCAGATACCTAACAATGAGATTTCAAGAACTATCTCCAGAATGAATGTTGATCCTCAAGGATCTGAGGTAGATTTCTTAGATACCTAACAATGAGATGATTTGATTGGGGAACCATGCCCCTAGTAACAAACAAAGATGAATGAAATGACTCATACTATGTGGAAAAAATTGATTTGATTGCCCCCAAGATTATGACTCTGGATCAGTGTCAAGTCAGTAGTGTTTGGAGAGGAACCAAAGTGTCACAAAAGTGACTGAGATTTATGTACAAACTGAAGCAAAGAATTGCCAAGATGAAGCATGGAGTACCACTCCAACTTCAATGGATTGAAGTCAATTTGTAGATATATGTCATTTGCGAGAAATCTCATCAATACAGTGACAGGAGGCAGACACAATGAGAACCACTGGTGACTGACGCGTGAGAGATTCCCAAATAGAGAAATCATAGTAATAGCTAGGCATCAATAGGAAAACATAGTGAGGACCACTAGTGGCTGATGCGAGAGAGATTATCAAGTAGAAAGATCTTAGTAATATCTAGGCACCAACACATAGACGCAGTGAGAACCACTAGTGACTAATGCGAAAGAGATCCTGAAATGTAATAGGATAGTGCCCCCTAGATCAGGAAGGTTGCCCCTAGAGTATGACCAGTTTTAGTCCATATAAGTTGGTGTCTTGAAGGTAACTGAGAGCATGTTGACTCCCAGAAATCTAGGTTAGATTACCTAGATACCTAATAGCTTATCGCCTTTCAAAAGAATGTCCCGAGAATGAGGCTCAATCTTTAGGAGTTGGGGTTAGATTGCCCTGATACCTGTGCATTGAAAGATAGTCAAAAGAGATTTTTTTTTTGTTGATGCATCAAAGTGCCTATTGCTAGGGTTTCACCAAGATGATCATTTTTTAGGATGTTTTATGATTTCTATATTTTTTAGAGATTACTCAATCTCTAGAAAGATCACATTGGTTTAACCCCAATGTCTAGCAAGGTGTAGGATATTGCAGATGGATTAGAAAGCTGATGGATGAGATGAATAGACAATGATGGATGAAGAGGGTAATTGCAACCCTCAAGGATAACCTCCTCAAGATTACCCAAGCTAGGGAAAAATGAATATAGAAATGTAGGCTTATGGAGTAGTGCTGGATAGCATATAGGATGATGACCAGATGTCATGAAAGCATGTGGTCCAAAAGAGTGGACATGTCAAGAGAATTTTAAGAAATAATTTTTACAATTTTTTTTTTCTTCATTTTGATCAAGACCAAGGGGTCAATTAAATAGGATATAGCTATGATAGCACAATTGGTATAAGGGTTGATGGAGGGTATAAGTGTATAGTTTGGATTATGGAAGGAATGCTCAGAGATATGAAGCATAGGCTTAGGATAAGAAAGATCATGATAGGGAAGATGGATGAGAGAAAGTGAATAAGCTGATGGAAAGGATAATAAATGTCAAGATGCATAGTGTTCATGGAGAGGCTCAACCTTGTCAATATCAGCAGAAGGAACATGAATGTTCATGGAATAGCTATATATAAGGTATGATGGATAAGATGACATGAAAGGAACTTGCCCCCAAGTGAAGTTTGCAAGTAGTAGGAATTACATATGATGCATGTTTGCCTAGTTATCATCATGGTGCTAATCCAAGGTGCCACAAGAAGTGATTTTCACCATAGAATGGATTGATTTATCTTTACTTTTGCTACCAAGGTGCCTGTTTACCAGGTTTTCACCAAGGCATTTATTTATTTCATTTTTTGTACTTTGGATTTGATGTAGGAACTTTAGCTTCTTTCTCTTTAGATAGTACTCCTTTGGAGGATATTTTACGATAGGCCAAGGCCACTGAAAGTATGCTCCAACATGTTGATAGGGTAATGGTAGAGGAGAATGATATGGAGGATAAGGGAGATGGTAGCCAAGCATTTATTCAATGGACTGGATGAGAGGGATGGAAGGATAGTAGGTAGGTGTGGGATATTGGATAGGGTATTGTAATATGATCAACATTAACACACCCCTTGAAGGATAGTGGATGGATGGAGGAAAAATGGATGGAATAGCTTGAGACTTTGATGTGTGAGCTGATATGGATCTTGATACACAATGACCCAAGATGTGTTAGGAATAAGGTGTCTCAATCTTGGATAATTCCTATTCTTATTATTTGTTTTGTAAAATGTTTTTTTCTTGCAAATAATGTAATTAAGTGTGAGTGTACATGTCTAGTTGGCATGTTGATATGTCACTCCACTTGATGTGTCGGCATCTTGAATGATGTGTAAGGAGATCATGGCTGAAATGGTTATGACGGATTCCTATGACATGTAAGAGCTATTTCTAGGAGATTTCAATGATAGGTGAAGACATGCAAGACATGTGGCAACTGATAAAGTTGAGTACTTTACATTCTTCCATAATCGTAGGGTTCCTATTTTCTCAGAGAATGGTAAAACCCTAATGCGGCTATCTTTGGAAGTTCCCTAAAAAGGAAAGCGCATGATATAAGCATTTTTAGGGTTACAGAAAAGGATACGAAAAAGAGTGTATCATTGGTATAATCTGGTGCTACTGGATTCGTCTGTGTGTGTCGATTGTCTCCTGAAAGAACTTGCATTGAAAGTGTGTTGTAACCGTAGTGTTGAAGATAATACATTGTGCAGGTTTTGGAGTGCTGGGGTTTTTACCGAAAGGTTTTCCCCAGGGTAAATCATTGTGTCATTCTCTATTTTCTATATGCATGGTATGTGGCTGCAATATCATTGTTGAAGTAGTTAATGAATCTAAAATTGTAAGGATTTAAAAAGAATTTGCACAATACTTTCCTATAGAGATTAGTATAGGAAGCTATTTCCGCACCTGAGTTTCTTTACAAGTGGTATCAGAGCCTGATCAACTTTTGATCCTAGTTGTTGGGTAGGGTTTTTTGAGATAATCTCAAGTTGAGTGGGAGTCTTTTGTGCAGAGCATTCTGAATCTTTTTCACAGATTGAGAGTGCACGTTCATCATACAGTAGAATGGAGGTGGAGAAATTTAATGGCACTAATTTCAAGTTGTGGAAACTCAATATGGAAGACATGCTTGAAGATCACGATCTATGGGAGGCTACTTCACTTGCTGTGAGACCTGCAGTGATATCTCAAGTGGATTGGGAGGTCAAGGATCGAAAGGCTAAGGGTCTCATCAAACTCTATCTAGCAGATGTCATTCTTCTGAATGTTCTTGATGAGACTACTGCAAATTCTTTGTGGACATGGCTTGGGTCTGTGTATCAGGCCAAATCTCTGGTGAATAAGTTGTTTCTGAGAAAGAAGTTGTATTCTTTAAGAATGGAGGAAGGTGGATCTATAACTGATCATCTCAATGCATTCAATTTATTGATTGCACAATTGGCATCATCCGATGCCAAAATCGAGGAGGAGGATCGATGTATGACCCTTCTTTTTTCCTTGTTGGATTCATGGGACCATCTTGTGATGGCTCTTGAAAGTACTATAGTCACATTCTGTATGGATGATGTGGTGTCTTCGTTGTTATCTAAGGAGATGCAAAGAAAGACTTCGGATTTGTCTAAGGAAGCCCTTGCTGTTCGTGGGAGATCCAATGACAAAGGAAAGAAGAATGACAATAAGTCAAAGAAGGGTAGATCCAAATCCCATGGGATTTCTAAAACTCCTAGAAAGTCCAAGGCAAAATGTTGGAACTGTGATAAACCTAGGCACTTTCGGAGGGACTGCAAAGAACCGAAGAAGAAGAAGAAAGGCTTAGATTCAGCTTCTGAAAAATCTCAAGAAGATGGAGATGCTTTTATTGCAGCTTTGGCAGCCCATGCATCCGATGATGTGTGGTTAGTATACTCAGGTGCTTCTTTTCACATGACCTCTCATCAAAATGGGTTCTCAAAATATGAAGAGTTTGATGGTGGAAAGGTGTACTTGGGTGATGATTCTCACCTAAAGATAGTTGTATGCGGAAGGGTCACTATTAGATTTCCTGATGGATGAGTAAAGGGAATCAATGGAGTTATGCACATTTTGGGTTTGGCATGAAACCTATTATCTGTAAGTATGTTGAATGATGTAGGTGTGCAAGTTGTTTTTTCAAAAGATGGATGCAAGATGATGAGAGGTTCTATGGTGCTCACTAAAGGTACTAGGAGAGGTACTTTGTTTCA
>MU227120.1:631095-659772 GCA_018584345.1 Thuja plicata | reverse complement strand
GGCTGCAATATCATTGTTAAAGTAGTTAACAAATCTGAAATTGTAAGGATTTAAAAAGAATTTGCACAATACTTTCCTATAGAGATTAGTGTAGGAAGTTGTTTCCGCACCTGAGTTTCCTTACAAGATGGATGAAGAAGGTAGTGAAATATTCAAGGTAATGGATTTTGGGACATGAGGATGCAAAATAGACTTAGAAGATGTAGTGGAAGAATTTGGAAGCTTGGATGCCAACTCTAACTTTTCCTTTTTGTTCAAGCCTTTTGAGAGAGACTTGGCAATCCACATAGCTTTTGATTTTCTTTTTGTATCCAAGTCCTTTGGAAGAGACTTGGGAGTCCACATAGCTTTTGAGTTTCCTTTTCTTTTGGATGATTTAGAACACAATGCATCCATGATGGATTTAGGAACCCATATTTTCTTTGATATTATTCTTTTCTCAGTGGACCTTTGCAATTTATTTGTAGTCACATGTCGATTAGATGGGACATAGTGATCTTCATATGTAAGTGGATTCTTATATTTCTAATTTTTTCATTGCACATCCAAATTGCTTCCAAAAGACTTGGAAATTGTAGATGAATAGGGCTGATATGACTGGTTCATATGGATGGGTTGATAGGGAGCTTTCAGGGATGCATGTCTTTGTTGATCTTGATAGGGTAGAGGATAACTAGATGACAAGCTTGTAGGGATAGGCATGTTGGATGGAGGGATATAAGGACCCAATATAGATGGAAGGTTTGACAGTTTTAGCTTTGGGATATAAGGACCAAGGATGGGTTTTGAAGATGGAGAAGGATGATTCTTACATTTGAATGGAGGGATATAAAGTGTGGAGGGGATATCAACATCTTTAGAGTGAGATGCATGACCAAGGCTCTTCTCTTTATAATTCATTTGTATATCAATAGGAGCATGAGTAGCTTTGATAGGAGAAATTTGGATATAAGTAGCTGAAGCTTGAGGGGATTTTTTTTTTTTCAAGGGATTTGGTAGAACAATTTTTTCTTGAGGTGGATATGGAGGATCATGGCAAGGAGATGATTGGATGATATGATCTTGACAAGGATTGTTAGATGGTGTACAAAGGGTACCTTTCTCTGGGTTTTCAATAGGCTCATGAGAGATGGTGGAAATGATATCCTGATCTTTCTTGGGAGATGGAGGATGTTCTTGGAAGAGATGGAAGGGGATGATAAAATCATCATGGGACTCTTAAAATATATGACTTTGGCCGACCATAGGATAAATATGGGTGGTGTCTTGATCTTGATCATCACTGATATTAGTTTCTTTATACTTTGGATTGTCTCCTTGACATGTAGCCACTTCTAAGGATGAGGTAGGAGTGTTGTATTGCATTAAGGATTCTTGACACACTGATGGAGAATCCTTTGGAATAGGTATGATAAGTGTTGAAGCACATGGAAGCTTTAGGTCTATGATCTTTGAAGCCTGAGAAAGACTTGCATCTGTATGTTGATTAGCTTGGATATCTTTTAGAGGTAGTCCTTGAGGGTAGACATAGTCAATATTATATTTAGTGATTGATAGAGATGATGAATCTTTAGGAGATGGAGGAATGGTGGAAGAAGTAGATGTGATATGTGAACCATTGCTAGACATGGATTCTTGATATTGATCATGCTTGAGATTAGTATCTTTACTAGATGATTCATTAGGATTTTCCACTTTGATAATGCCATCATCTATGAGATCTTGGATTTTATGTTTCAAATCCATGCAAGATAAAGTTTTATGCTTGTTATTTCGATGATATTCAAAATAGGGACTCAAGAATTTAAATCCACATGATGGGGCTTGAGGCAATGTGATGAGATTATGCTCAAGAAGTGCTTCCAATGTTGATGTATAAGATTGTTCTAAAGGAGTAAAGACTCTCTCTAAAGGATATTTAGACACTTCTTGACATGCAATATCTTTCTTGTGTAGATAGAAAATGATTTCATCTGATGTTGTCATAGTTTCCTCTACATTCTCTTGATCAAAGATGGGATTGTCATACCAAGATTTATCCAGGTTGGAAGAAAGTGGAGAGATGTAAGAATCATGATCAAATAGAAAAGGACAAGTTGATCTTCATGAGGATTTGTCAGATGGAGTATCCTTTTTCCCCTTTAATCCTTGGAGTTCATATTCCAAAGTTTGAAGTTGTTTTAATAAAGTTGCCCTAAGAATCTCTTCTTTACTTTTAGACATTGTAAGATTGTCTTGATGCGCTTGCTAAGAAGATTGAAGAGGGTATGATGAATCAATTGATTTACTGACACATGCTAAAGTGATATCTAAAGTGTTGATTAAGTCCAAGACCAAAGGACAAAAGTGATAATGTCCAACTGAGAGAGGGAAGCAATGACTCTGATCTTGAGCCAAGGTTGACAAACTTGCTTTTGCAACTTAGGATAAGGACAGTGTAGACAAAGATGATAAGATTGAAATAGATAATGGGTCACTTGAACTAGCACAACAAAGTTATATTTTGAAACAGTGAAGAGTCAGACTGTCAACAGATTGCAATCAAAGACAAACTAGTAGCGATGTTGATGAGAAGACAAATTTGTGAAAATTGAGACGGAACCTTCACAGTAGAATAGCAATTTGGGCAGAAAGTTGACTGATGTTCAGAGTTTGATAGTAGATGTAGAAACTCAGAAAAGAGTTGATAGCTAAAACCTAGAAGTGTAGATTTAGAATCGTTGATCATTTTGGTGTTGGTTTTGAATTTTTTGATGTATGTTTGTTTCTTCTAGTGCTTCACCCACGCAAGACACATCAAGCAAAATCTTTGTTGTAAAAAGAATAACAGACACACGAAAATCCTAGGTAAACCAAGGAAATATTTGTTGAATTCCCACTTGAACCAGCCCCTACTCATAGTAGAAAACTTAGAATCTTGGAGGCACGGGCTCCTGCTTACAGTGCACTCACTTCTCAGGCACACCAAGCTTCAAATCCCAAGGGTAATGACTTCCCAAGGGAATATTGTCTCTACTAAGACTTGTGAAAGTGTGGGATGTCTTAGTCACTCTCTGACCTTCTGCACCAATAGATAGAGGGATTTTGGTTACTAGGACAAAATTTGTAGTCATGGCATCTGTTCAGGTGGTTATACTTGTTATGGAGGCCTCCCAGCCTACAAAAGTTACGTTATGTAGGTTTTAATGCACCACAAGGGTACTGAGGGAGATCTTCTTCCCAGTATAACAAAATCAACACCTGTTCACTATGAGATTAATCACAATGACATATTTTATATACCAGTTTGGAAGGGCCTGGCTTTAGCCTATTACCAATTGGGAAATCCACTCTCACCGGCTCTGTTAAAGCTCCTTAGAGGTAGCCATGCTAAAGGATTTGTATGGATTTCTCTTTCAGGTAAGATCCACAAAGGTGAGGGGAGAGGATACGTCTATGCAATTCCGTGGGATTATAAAAACTTAGAAGACACTTCAAACCCAATAAGAAACTGATAATAATGTTTTCGGATTTTTGATCATCCCAAAATAGCAAGAGCACAATTTCCTGACATTATTGCCATCCCTAAAACACCAAATAGAAGTTCATTTAAAAAATTCTTTCATGTGCATTCCTATTTAATAAAACAAAAACAATATGCAAGAACAATGTTTAGCGTTCTATTGATCAAGGCAACCTGCAAGATGATTCATTAGTAGTATGTGTTTTTAGTCTTCTTTTTCAACATCCTGCATCAAACACATTAGTAGTTCTCTCAATTTGTCTTCATCCCATGATTGCCAAAGTGCTGCACAGATCATCAGTAACAAAGGAAACATGCATACAAAGGAAAAGCATACAAATCAATTGAAATTAGAAAAAGTGCACCTTGATGTTTTAATGCTTTTTACCTAGTCATAAAGATGCAATTTTTAGATATATCTCTAGAACAGAAAAATAGAAATGAAAATAAATAACCCCTCTTATAAATCAGTTAGCTTTCCAAAAAAGTAAGAATTTTCAAAAAATTCCTTAATTTGTGCCCTAGGGACCCTATTTTTCAAAACAAACCAATTTTCAATGATGTATTTATTTTGGTCATTATTTGTCATGAAAATTAAAAAACTCAGAGAATAGACCCCATTTAGATTATGAAGAGATTTCTAGAAAAGTAAGAATTTTCAAAAAATTCTTTAATTTATTCCCTAGGGACCCTATTTTTATAAACAGACCAGTTTTAAAAGATGTATTTATTTCGGTCATTACGTGTCATGAAAATAAAAAACTTTAGAGAATAGACGCCATCTAGATTTTGAAGATCTTTCCAGAAATGTAAATTTTTTAAATAAATTCGCTAATTTGAGCTCAAAATTAATTTTTTATGAAAAATCATTAAAAAATATAAATCGCACAAAATTAATCAGAAAAAATTGATTTCTGGACTATAGGCTCCTGATACCACCCCCAACCTGCAATAAAAATTTCATAAACAAATTCCAATCCGTTTAGGAGATATGATCAAATAATTGAAAACCTGCATGCAACATCAAAACAACAAACATAATTGAATTCAAAAGTTATTAATGAGGCCATAAATTGAATCTTCTACCCCATTGTGGGCGCTAGAAATGTGATAGCTAAATGTGGCCTTGTTACCTAGCCATGTACTTCAACATAGTCCTTACTCACCAGTCACATACAAGAATGGATATGAAATTATCCATCATGCATGTCTGTATGATTTGACTTGTTGCCTCCTATCTAGTTGGGGTTTTGAATAAGCTCTCAGAATCAAGAGTCCAACAACCTAGACCATTGCTAGAATGGAGGATTTTAATCCATGAATGCAATGCAAGATTGATCTAAGAAATGAGATTAGAAGATTAATCTAGAAATTATATTAATTTAAGAATGCTTGAAAGAAGCTAAGCTAGACATGATTAATTTTAAGAATCAAACTAATCTATCGCAAATGAAAGATAATAATATGAAAGCATAAATAAGTTGATAGTTCAACAGCGATTCAATGCAACAATGAATTCTCCCTTTTTGAATGAGAAATGAGGTTCTTTTATAGACTGAGAGTCTATTCAGAATAGAAAGTTTCCTTGGAGATAAACAGTTAACTTATTGAAATCCAGTTGAGAATAGAAAGTTTCTTTTCAGAGAAATAGTCAACTATTGCCTTTTTGAGTTAAGGAAGCAGTTAACTGATTAGTTGCACTTTTCAATCACAGTTAACTCAAAATTTCTATTTATGAACTAGAGAGAAGATTTTGGAGAGAATATTTAATTAAATAAATAGAATATGACCTCATAAGTGTATTTTCTCAATTATTGAACAATTAAATTCAATTATTGAAATGAGGATATTTAATAATTAAATATTATTCAATTCCTTTTATGTGTTTTAGCTAAAAGGGTGAATTTAATTTAATTAAAGTGCTAGGACTTTGTAATTAAATTAATTCGATCTTAGGGTTTATTTAGCCAATTAGGAATTAAGTGTAGTATGTGATTAATGCATATTTAGGGTTTTCTGCATTTGACATTGAGGTCAAGTAAATTCAGTCAAGACTCAGAATTGCCTAGTACAATAGGACTTTGATGATTCAGAAGAATGATAAATGCAACAAAATTGTTTAGGGTTGCATGATGCCAATTTTGGGGTGTTACACCTAGTATTCATGTCGTTCGAAGGATATTTTAGGATGAGGATATCTTGATCACCCGATATTCCCAGCAGTTTCCTCCAGCCTGTGTGATGGTCGAATTCATAGGATGCCTTATCATGCCCGATAGAGGGAAACATGGATTCCAGTGTGTATGGGGACAAGTATTAGAGGGTCTACTGGATGAACCTATGATGTCAGGATGGGGTTCATGTCTCCTAGCTTATATGTATCATGAGCTTCATAAGGTTTTTTATAGGGGTATGAGGAGTATAGCTACAAGAGTTCTAGTTCTTCAGACCTGGGCATGGGAACACCTCCCTATCTGCAGATCCATTATCGATGATGCTCATGTAGTTGGGAATCCATACATTTATTGATACACATGTTATGTTGTCTAGCCCTGCTTGGGGAAGACTATCTACTAGAGACAGTAGATCAATGATATGATAAAATTTACCTGGAGGCCTTACCTAGGCACAAAGGAGTGGGGAGACTAGAGGTCTTAGTAGAGGGAAATTTTTTTTGAGCTATACTCTGATTGGGAACACTTCCAAAGTAGTGGAGAATTTCTCTGTTTCATGGGTTCATCAACAATATGGCCAATGACAGGTCATACCACATGAATTTATAACATATGCTCGCTACGTGGATGAGGTACACATGGGATGGGGACCTAGATTGGTTCCTGCTACAACCATACTGGATTTAAGCACCATCAGGAGAGTGAGATGGGATTTTCTTGATGCTATTATTGATGCTAGGATGACTCCTAAGTATAGGGAGTATTTTTCTTGACACCTTTTTCCTCAATTTATACACCCAGCTTCCTTGATTCCTAGGAATGAGGAAGATGGTGATGCTCCTCCCCCTCTTCCACTAGCACATGGTAGACATGATACAACATAGAGGTGACCTGGTGGAGATCCTGGTGCTAGTTCTAGTAGAATGACACCCATTATAGGATAGTCCAGGAGAGGAGAGGCGGGTACTCTAGGTTTACTTGGTACATCAAATCCTAGTCTTAATGATAAAATAGGTGATCAAATGGGAGAGAAGACTACATAGGTACAGGGAGATTATACTTTTGTTGAGGCCACCTGATAGGTTAGGTAGTGCAGAGATGAGCAGGTTGGTGGTGAGGAGAAATAGGAAGGTGGTGAGGGAAAGGCTCCGAGACAGAGGATGCCTCAAGAAACTATTTGTGCTCTGAGAGACACATGTCGAGTTTACAGATTGAGCTAGATGTGGCCTAGTTGAGGATAGTGGAGCAGGACTAGTGGATATATGAGATGATAGTCAAGAGTGATTAGAGAATAACCACCTTGATAGTCAGGTGAAATCAAATCTAGCATGTGGCTAGGCATCAGAGTAGTAGGGAAACATATTACATTGAAACATACAATGTTGTTCCATTGTACATACAGTTCATCCCATTTTTACAATACATGGCTCAGTCAGAGGGTGCACATATGCCACAGGCTGATGAGATTGTTCCACCTCCACCTCCAACACCATATGCATATCGATGTAGAGGATATTTTCAAGAGTTATCTTTTGATCTTTGACATTTTTGACACTTCCATATTTTGTAGCCATTTTGAGCATTGTATATGATGAGTTTATTTGGTGACAGTTGTATATTTTGATATACCCCATGACACTGAGGATATACATATAGAGACATATGATTTGATCTCATCATACTTATGTTTATTGATGTTAGTGAGATGATTTTATTTCCTATGATGTTCTATATGGATGTACTTTCTTTTATGATCATGTATACTTATGATGCTCATGGATGACTATGTAGATGCATATGTAAATGCAATGTTTATTTGATTTTTAAATTGATGGATATGATGTTACTTATGATGATGTAATGCATTTATGAGGTTTTTGATTTCTTTTATAATGTATGTATATGGATGCAAATTTGTATGCAATGTTTTTATATGATGTGCGATGGATAGGAAAAATCTCCTGCAGGAAATTATTTTGTCAATACACAGGTACTTGATCATGTCTTTGATGATGATACATAGTTGAATGTTTGATGGGAGAAGATGATGATCACTTTGAATTCAAGACTCGCCTTTCACTGGAGAGAAAGAATGCTTCCATGTTATCATGCTATCGAGCTGCAATGTAAGAGCTAACATAAATGTAACCTAGGACTTAGTCACTAGATTTTTGTTTCCTATTTTCATCACTAAGGGTTTGGGAGATCGCAGTCAATACAACCCTTACTGATGCCACTATGACCATAAGGATATGAGTATGAATTCCATCAGATAAAATGTGGGAAACCAACATAAGCATCGAGGCATTAAAGCCAAGATGACCTAAACATTTTTTCCAGTTAATGTTGCACAGGTACACCGGTATCAAGGCATACAAAGCCGAGATAGCCATGAGTGCAATCTTCTGTTAATAGATAGATTAATAATAGTCAAGGGGATATTTATGAAATCATCTTGGCATGCAAGTAAATGGAGTCGAGGTATGTGAATATTTTCCACCTTAATGTGGAAGCTCTTATCACAAACACCCAATTTATTTTGACACTGTAGGATCACCAAGACTACACCAAAAACTAGAAATCAAAGAAAAAATGAGGAAAAAGAATTGATAACAGACAAAATCAAATAAACTATTCAACATACCTTCAACAATTTTGTGACCGTTATATGTTTTTCTATATAGGGTGTTGAGAAACACCACGTGCTTGTGAGTGTATAGTGTTGATAAAAATAGTTGTGTACTTGAGTGTTATTAAGCTAATATTAGGGTTCATGATGTGGTATCCAATGTGTGTTGAGAACCACATATGTGTCCAAAGAATTAGTGTTAAGAAACATTGTTGATTAGGGTTTTGAGAAATACCATTGTGTCAGTGAAAAATTGTCCATTGGGAAGGACTAAGATACTGACTCTAGTTTGGTTTAACAGATTGATCAAATTGGAGTGCTTTCCCCTAGTAACAAGCGGTACCCTAGGACTAAGATGAAAATAAAATCCAATCGATGATGGCATTGTGTCGATAAGATGAATTGAATTAGATCATTGGGACAAAGCCAATTCAACTGTCCCTAGAGTATGTCTCTGATTGATTTCAATCCACAAGGGTTTTCAGAAGAACCAATGTGTCATGAAAGTGACTAAAATCTATGTACAAAATGAAGAAAATGGAAGTAAATCATGAAGGATGCCAAGACTTGCGTTGATAGATGAAGCAATTGAGTACAAGAGGTGTATGTTTACCATGTTTTCACCGCGACACTTTTTTTTCATTTTTTTCTATTTTTCTCTTTTTTTATTTTTTTTATATTATCTCTTTTTTTGTGTGTGTGATTCATCATGGTACCTGTTACCAGGTTTTCACTAGGATGATCATTTTTTTAGGACTTTTTCCAATTTTTAGCTTTTCTTTAGGACATTTTTCACTTTTTTTTTTCTTTTTTCAAGACAATATAGATATGTACATGTTGCTGGATAAAGAGAATACTCAGGTGTAGAATTTCTTTAGGTGTAGAGTATTGATGGGCTCCTAAATTTTCTCTCCCTCTAGTGTAGAGAGATGATCGGCTCTAGAGCCAAATGTTGCAGTAATGATGTTGGGACCCAACCAATTGGATTCACACTTCCCATTTTGTTCTCGATGTGATTAATTGCGGGGATATTCTCTCAATACTAGGTCACCAACCTAAAGTTCTCTAGGTTTGACCTTTTTATTGTATCCTCTTCACATTGTCTTATTATATGATTTGAGATGATCGAACGCCACTTGTCAATGCTCATACAACAGTTCTAGCACTTGCATTCTTGAGACTCTATTGTCTTCATCTATTATGAGCCTATGTAAGGAAACCCTCAAAGATGGGATCTCTACTTATATGGGAAGGACCCATTCCGTTCCATATACTAGCTAAAAAGGCATTGCTCCAGTAGGTGTTCTAATGCTTGTTCGGTAGGCTCATACTGTAGGATTGAGTTGTAGATGCCAATCCTTTCCTGGCTTATTCACAATATGATGCAAGATTTTCAATAGATTCTTATTTGAGGCCTCAGCCTGCTGATTTCCTTGTGGGTAAAAGATAGAAGAACAATTTTTTATTTTTTTTAAGTTAGCACTAAGTTCTTTTGTATCGTTGTTCTTAAATTTCCCTCCATTATCAGTTCTAATGGATGAAGGGATACAATATCGATAGATTATGTAGTTCAAAATTAATAGGGCCACATATTTTCTTGTTTCTTTTATGATTGGGACTGCTTCAACCCACTTAGTAAAGTATTTTGTTGGCTGTTATTATGAATTTATATCTATTTGAAGAGGACAGATATATCTACGCGATGAGGTCAAATGCCAATTTCTGAAAGGGCCAATGTGTGATGAAAGGAATAATCTCCCAGGCTAGAGCATGTATAATATTTTCATGTAGCTAGCATTTCTTACAAGCTTTGGAGTACCCCATTGCTTCCTTCTCCATATCTAGCCATTAGTAGCCAGTTCTCAGAAGTTTTAGAGCCAGAGTCAGACCATTAAATAAGAACCACAAATACCTTTGTGGACCTCAACTAACACATATTTGGAATCTTCTTTTATAGACACCTACACAAAGTACCATCTAGTCCTTGCCTATACAAGTCATTTTCTATGAGAACATACCGTGAGGCAATACGAATCAAGTGTCATTTTTCATTGTGGTTTAGCTCATCAGGAATTAACCGATGGTGTAGGTAAGCGTAAACATAGTAGTAGCGGGCTGATTCTTTTCCTATGATAGAACATATTATTTAGGAGTTAGGGGAGTTGTATGCTAGGTATTGTATTTCTTCTACTATGAACTCATAACAAAATTCTTTTTCTTTTTGTGGTAAGGAGGCCAATGTAGCCATTGCATTGACAAGTTTGTTTTCTATCCTCCAAATCTATTGGAACATGATGAAAGTGAAGTAATTTTTAAAATCATAAACCATTATTTTGTAATGAATGATTTTATCATCCCTTGTTTTATAGACATCATTGATTTGGTTGATTACAAGTTGAAAGTCACCATGAATATGCAACTCGAAAATTTTCCATTCAATTGCCAATTTTATTCCATTCACCAAGGCTTCATATTCAGCAATGTTGTTTATACAAGGGAACAAGATCTTGTTTGCCTTAGGAATAGAGTATCTTTGAGGATTGATGAATAACATGTTGGATATTTTCTTCTGTACAAATAGTTGATTGTATGTTTGTCATTGATGACAACATATAATTTACAACAGTTTCCTATAAGAAATTATCAATACAAATATTCTAGAGCCTTGTGTGTTTACATATATTTTGTAGACATGTTCTTAATGCAATTTTCATGCATGCAGATCCAAATATGTAGTTTCGGTTGAGTTATGTTAATCTTTTTTGGCACTTACATATTTGGAGATTATCTGTTAAGAGCCGACGTATTTACATTGTTTCTTAAGTTGCACCTATCTTTGAGATATGTTTGTTTGTATTCATGTTTAGTTATGAGTTTATGGAAATTATCCAAAGGTGCTAAACATATTTTAACAGAAGCGTGATGTTCGAGTTAATTTGGCAGAGTCGACTATGTGAAGTGACACGTCCACTCATTTTGAGTTGCGCGGTCCTAAATTTGATTGCATGCTTAGTTAAGCTGACAAGGAAGTTGTTGAAGTGTTTCCTATAGCCTTCATGACCTTATCCTTGGAGAAGATACATATAGCAGTTAAAATGTGATCGTTAAGTGTGAAAATGAAGTAAAAAAGAAAAGACAGAACAAAGCAGAAAGTTAGACAGTAAAAGTTGAAGATCTATGTGAAGAAGCAAAAGAAGATTAAAATTCATTGAAACTGATCAAGATAACAGGTCTACTCAAATATCCCATTATTAGATATAGTGTATATCTGCCTTACAAAAGGTTGCAACCTTCACCATTTGAGTAGTGAGCTCTTGGACAATGTGTCCTCACCCTTAACAGGGTTATTTGTAAAAGACTCCCAATAGGGTTTGACCTTTGACCAGGTCTTTGTATTTATTATGTTGTAAAGATCAACTCCTAACAGGTTTGCAAGATCTTCTAACAAGGATCATTATAAACTATTACAGTTATTTTTGGGTGCTAATTCCCACCAGGGTTTTTACCTAATTTGGTTTTCCCCATTACCAAAATCGTGTTGTTCAATTCTATGTTATCTTATTGAGTTTATATTTAAATTTATTTTGTTCTTAATTGGAAAAATAATTGAATCTTTTAGATAACTGATTCCCCCCCCTCTCTCTCAGTTATCTCTTGGGACTATTCCTAACAATTGGTATCAAAGCCAAGTGCCTTGGAGAGAAAGCTTAACAGCTTAAGTTAGATCAGATGGCATACTTCAGAAAAGAGAGTCCTAAGTTTGATGGAGAGAATTATCTTGACTGGAAGAACAAAATGATAACACATCTATAGTGCGTTGGTTTTGACATTTTTGAAATGGTCACACAAGAAGTTGTTGGTCCCTCTCTAAAAGACCTTGCAAAAGATAATGCTACTAATAAACAAAAGGATGTATTCACTGCTAATGAAATTACCAAGGAAGTCCTTATAAGTGCATTATCTGATAGTGAATTCTTTGAGATTAAGAAAGTAGACAAAGCCTACACCATATGGAAGTATTTAGGAGATATGTTTGAAGGAGATATCCATGCAAAGAATACTCGGAGAAATACATGGAAAAAGAAGTATTAAAACTTAGAGATGCTACTTGAAGAGAACATCAGAGCTTAAAATTAGAGGATTAATGAAGCATTTTCAGGAATCAGAAACAATGGTGGAGAAATTTCAGAGGAAGACATAATGGACAAACTAATGACTACATTGACAGCAGGCTATGAGAGCAAGATCAATATCTTAGATGAGACTGCAATTTTCAAAAGATTTCAAGAGAGAGACTTTCATCAGCAAAATTTCAACATTTGAGATATCAAGATTGAAGATAAAACCCAAAAGTGAAACAACTTTCAAAGCCTTAGTCCATGGTAAGAAATCCTTGAGCAGCTCTAGTAATAATGAGAAAGAAGAAGTGGATACAGAACTAGAAGAAATCATTGCTATGATTTCCAAGAAAGAAAGGAAAGGGAAAGGAAAATATGAAGGACAAATACCATTCAAATGTTTTTCATGCAACAAAGCTGGCCATTTTGCATCCAAGTGTCCTACAAGAGTCAAGAAGTTCAGATCAGATTACAAGCCCAAATATACTAAGGAATGCTATCATGCTAAAGATGGTGTAACTAGTGATGATTCGGAAGAAGATGAAATTGGATTCATTTTCATTAAAGACATTGAGAAAATTCTTGAAGAAATGGATAATGAAGATGAAAAGAAAGGGCAAGAGTTAGCATTAGTTTCCAAAGCAGACATCAGAACTGACTGGATCATTGATAGCGGATGCTCACATCACATGATAGGAGACAAAGAAAATTTTTTACATCTAGACAAGTACAAAGGTGGTATGGTTATATTTGGAGATAACACTCCCAAACCTATCATAGGCAGAGGTTCTATTACCTTAGATGGAAAGAACAAGACATATGATGTTCTTTATGTTGATGATTTACATCATAACCTACTAAGTGTTAGACAATTTCTTGACAAAGGATATCAGTTGGAATTCAAAAACAACAAGTGAATCATTAATAACAAACAATGAGATATGATTGCATTAGGCTCTAAGACTAAAGCTAATGTCTTTTAGCTCAATTCAGAAGTAATTTTTTTTGTTGCAAAAGTAGGTGACAGTTGGCTATGGCACAAAAGACTTTGTCACATAAATTTTGACAACATAGTAAAGATAAGAAATGTAAAGGCAGTAAGAGACCTTCCTAGTATTGAAATACTAGTTGATACTATGTGCAGGTAATGTGTGATGGGAAAGCATGTAAGGAGATCATTCAGAAGAAAGTAGAACTTAGTAGAAAACAAATTGGATCTAGTACATACAGACTTATGTGGTCCTACTCAAGCAAGATCATACTATGGAGAAAGGTATTTTATTTTTTTTGTTTATGATTTTTCAAGGATGATGTGGGTTGCATTCTTAAAGGATAAGTCTGAAGCTTTTGAGAAGTTCAAAATATTCAAAGCTAAATTTTAAAATGAGTTTGGATTAAAACTAAAGTGTTTGAGATTAGATAGAGGAGGATAACTCACCTCTGACCAATTTTATTAGTATTGCAAAGAACATGGGATCAAAATCCAGTTGAGTGCTCCTAGAACCCCTCAATAGAATGGGATTGCAGAAAGAAGAAATAGGATCATACTTGACACATTGTGCACTATCATGATAGACAGAAAAGTTACACACACCTATTGGAGAGATGCAATCTATATTATCAACATGATAAAACTAATGCTAGGCACAGATAAGACACCTTATGAACTTTCATTTGGTAACGTACCTACAGTAAAATAATTTAGAATTTTTGGAAGTAAGTGCTACATCAAGAGAGATGATGGTGTTGGTAAGTTTGATGCCAGAAGTGATGAAGGTATTTTACTTGGTTACTCTACTAAAAGCAAAGCATATAGATGTTTTAACTTGAGATTGAAGAAGATAATTGAATACAAATGTGAATATTGATGAGAAGTTCATGATTCAAGAAAGATACTATGATTGTGCATCTATGATTGAAGATGAACCTAGGCCTACCAGTAAAGAAATATTTATTGAACAAATGTTTGATTGTATTGATATATCATGCAATGACCCTAAAACAAGCAAAGAGGAATCACAGATTACAGATGAAGATAACACACCTAAAGTTCCAAAATTCACAACTAGATACCATTCAAAGGAAGATATCATTGGAGATCAGAGCAGTAGAGTTTTGACAAGATATAAAGCAAAAGGTTTAACAGTTGATGAAGATTTATGTTTACTTTCACAAATTGAACCTTTAAGTGTTGAAGATGCATCAAATGATTCAGATTGGTAGAAATCTATGAAAGAAGAATTAGATCAGATAATCAATAATGATACATGGGAATTAGTTCCTAGAACTTGTGACAAAAATGTGATTGGAACAAAGTGGATATTCAGAAATAAGATGAATGAAGAAGGTACAGTGGTAAGAAACAAAGCAAGAATGGTATGTAAAGGATATGCATAGAGAGAAGGAATAGACTACACTGATACATTTTCCCTGTGAGAAGACTGGAAGCTATCAAGTTGTTTTCAGCCTATGCAAGATTCAAGAACTTTAAAGTATATCAAATGGATGTCAAGTCATCTTTTCTGAATGGTGACTTGAAGGAAGAAGTTTACATAGAACAACCTAAAGGATTTAGTTTATCAAAAAAACTAGACATGGTATGTAGACTAAAGAAAGCCCTTTATGGACTTAAACATGCATGAAGAGCTTGGTATGAGACTTGATGGTTACTTAAAAAATATTGGATTCAAAAAGGGAGCACCATATTGCAATTTATTCATAAGTGAGACACCTGATGGACTAATACTTGTTGCTATCTTTGTTGATGACATTATCTTTGGAGGTAATGACAAGCTTAGTGCAGAATTCACTAAAAAGATGAAAGTGAGTTTGAAATGAGCATGATTGGACCTATCAAATATTTTTTGGGATTGAATGTAAAACAAATAGACAAGGGCATATTCATAAATCAGTCCAAGTATGTGAAGGAGATATTGAAGACTTTCAAAATGGAATATTTCAAACCAATAAGCACCCCCATGATAACAGGAAGCAAGCTTTCTAAAGAAGATGATTCCATAGTAGTTGTCAAGACACTATACAAGTCTATGATTGGAAAACATATATCTTACTCAATCTAAACCAGATATTTCTAATGCAATTGGCATTGTTAGAAGATTTGTAGTTGAACCTAAACAAAATCACCTAATGGAAATACAAAGGATATTCAGATACTTAAAGGGGACAATAGACTATGGTTTATGGTATCCTAACTCAGAGAATATACAAATTCATGTGTATAAAGATGGAGATTGGGCGGGTTGTGCTGATGACATGAAGAGTACCTCAGGAGCAGTAGTATTTATTGGAGATAGGTTGGTTACTTGGACAAGCAAGAAGTGAAATTGTATCTCTTAGTCGATAGCAGAAGCTGAGTATATTGCAACAGCATTGAATTGTTCAACAATGGTTTGGATAAAATAGATGATTAAAGACTTTGGTATTTAGATTTATTATCCTATTGTTATTCACTATGATAACACTAGCACTATCAATATGTCAAAGAACCATGTGATGCATGCAAAGAAAAAATACATTAAGATCAAATATCATTTTCTAAGAGAAAAAGTTGCATACAAAGAAGTAGAGTTGGATTATGTGAGCACTAAAGAACAATTAGCAGATATTTTTACAAAGCCTTTATCAAAAGATACTTTTGAGTATCTCAGGGAAAATCTAGGAGTAATTCCCTTTCCTGAGTCTGATTAGAATTTGCAGCAAGAACATCTATCCTTGGTGACTGATGAATGGTTGACTACTCTACTTTTGGAGTAGTACATGTGCTTAATTGTTTTTTGGCACCCTTTTCCATTGATGTTAAAGGGGGAGGATATAGTTAGGGGGGGCATGTACTCTGGGGGAGTATACAGTAATGAAAAATATAGTAAAAAGAGATGCAGTAGTTAAGATGAGCTTTTGTTGAGGATATTGATAAGATTGTAAAAAGGAGGATACTTTGGGTTGATGGTGTTTTTCATATCATATGTTGTCATCAATGTCAAAGGGGGAGATTTTTGGATATTTGCTTCTGTGCAAATAGTTGATTGTATGTTTGTCATTGATGACAACATATAATATACAGCAGTGTCCTGTAAGAAATCATCAGTACTGATATGTTGGAGCCTTGCATGTTTACATCTATATTTTAGACATGTTCTTGATGCAATGTTCATACACGTAGATTCAGATATGCAATTTTAGTTGAGTTATGTTAATCTATTTTGGAAATTACAATTCTAGAGATTATTTATTAAGAGCTGACATATTTACATTGTTTCTTAAGTTACGCCTATCTTAATGATATGCATGTTTGTATTCATTTTTAGTTATGAGTTAATGATAATTATCCAAAGGCACTAAACATGTTTTAACAGAAGTGTGATGTTTGAGTAAATTTTGTAGAGCTGACTATGTGAAGCGACACATCCACTCATTCTGAGTTGCACGGTCCTAACTTTGACTGCGTGCTTAGTTAATCCAACAAGGAAGTTGTTGAAGTGTTTCCTATAGCCATCATGACCTTATCCTTGGGGAAGATACATATAGTAGTTAAAATGTGATTACTAAGTGTGAAAATGAAGTGAAAAAGAAAAGACAGAACACAGCATAAAGTTAGACAGTTAAAGTTGAAGATCTATGTGAAGAAGCAGAAGAAGATTACAATTCATTGGAACTAATCAAGAAAATGGGTCTAATAAAATAGTTAATTATTAGATATAGTGTATATCTTCCTTAAAGAAGGTTGCAACCTTCACCATTTGAGTAGTGATCTCTTGGGCAGTGTGTACTCACCCCTAACAAGGTTATTTGTAAAAGACTCCTAGCAGGGCCCAACCTTTGACTAGGTCTCTGTACTTATTGCATTGTAAAGATCAACTCCTAAGAGGGTTACAAGAGCTTCTAACAAGGATCATTATAAACTAGTATATTTATTTGTGGGTGCTAATTCCCACTGGGGTTTTTACCTAATTTGGTTTTCCCCGTTACCAAAATGGTGTTATTCAATTTTGTGTTATCTTGTTGAGTTTATGTTTAAAGTTATTCTATACTTAATTGGAAAAAGAATTGAATCTTGTAGATAACTGATTCACCCCCCCTCTTAGTTATCTCTTGGGACTATTCCTAACATAACAAACTTGCACCTGCGCCTTTTGAGTGAAAGAGTTATCAAAGAACATCTTTTGGGATCTATGAGTGATGTGCATAATGGATCCATTTGGAAACTAAAAGTTGATAGGTTGATCATCTTGTATTGGGGCTTCATCCAATTGATCTACAATGGATTTTCCTTTGATAGCCTTTCATTTGACATACTCAATGTCAAACTTGTTGAAGATCATGACCTATTTAGCTAACCTTCTAGTCAAGGTAGCTTTTCTCAGATGGTATTTCAGTGGATCAATATTTGCAACCATTTTTACAAAGTGTGCCAACATATAATGTCTCAGTTTTTGTGATGCAAACACAACTTCCAAACAAGCCTTCTCAATCTTTAAGTATTTCATCTCATACGAGACCAAATTTATACTAATGAAGTAAATAACTCGTTCTTTCTTGTTCTCATCATGTCATGCAAGGAGTGCCCCCAGTTATGTTGTAGTAGTTGAGCTTTATAGAAGTATTGGCTTATCCTGTATAAGAGACATCGGGACTGGTATATTTTCCATATATGCTTTGATTTGGTTAAATTTCTTGTCACATGTTTCATCCCTTTCATACATCACTCCTTTGCATAAAGTCTTTATGAATGGTTGTGCCTTGTTGGCCAGCTGTGAGATGAATCTTCTGAATGATTGAATCCTCCCTTGGAGTGTTCTTATTTGGCTGATGTTCTTTAGAGGTTGCATCTCTATGATCGCTTGTACCTTTTTTGGATCCACCTCAATCCTTTTTACGAAGACAATGTATCCTAATAATTTACCAGATGTCACTCCAATGTATATTTATTCAGGTTCAACCTTAGTCTGAACTATTGCATTCTATCTAGAATCGCAAATGTGTGGATCTTTTCATGGTTTTCACTATTGTCTTATCCACCTAGTCTTCCATTTTCTTGTGTATCATGTCATGGAAGATGGTTGTTACAACTCTCTGGTATGTAGCACCTGCATTTTTTAAACCAAATAGCATGATGTTTCAATAGAAGGTACCACAAGCACATGTGAATGTTGTTTTCTCTTGATCTTCAGGATCAATCTTGATCTAGTTGTACCCAGACAAGTCATCCATTAATGAATACATTTCGTAGACATGTGTCATATCAAAAATAATGTTGATATTGGGCAAAGGGATGTCATATTTGGGACATGCCCTATTAAGATCTTTGAAATCAGTGCATACTCAGATATACTTATCTAGTTTTGATATAGGCACAATATTTGAGATCCATTCTACATAGTCAATTTCTCTAACGAATCCATCTTTGAGCAATTTTCCAACTCAACTTTCACTAGTAGAGAAACATGAAGGTGCATCTTTCTGAGTTTTTGTTTAACTAGTTTAACTCCAAGTGATATTGAGAGATGATGCATTATGAGATCTGGATCCAACCCTTGCATATCTAAGTAGGTCCATGGAAATTTGATATTTTTTTATTTAAAGAATTAAGTGAACTCTTTCAACTCCTCTATTGATAGTGATTGTGCCAGATGGATTATATGTGGATTCTCTTTAGTTCCAATATTCACAGGTTGCATTGGTTCTATCAACACATATGATCACTCCTAGAAGTGACTCAACAAGATATCAAGTACCCCATCCTTTAGTTCCTTGGAGAGGTTTTCACCATTAGATGCATCTTTTATTTTTACTATTTTCTGTTATAAAAATGCCACAATGTGGTTTTCGCCATCAGAATGTTTTTTCTTTTCATTTTTATTTTTTGATTGAGATACTCTATATCTCTTTAGTCATATTCATGCTCGGTTCGCTAGTGGAAGAGGTGACTGGTTTGACATCGTTAAGATAGTATGCTAATCCATAGTCATTGGTAAATGTAGGCATATTCATGGGTTCATGCAAAGTCCAATCAATGAGTTCAGGATGCATGAGTGAGAAGGATTCAATAGGTTCTATGGTGTTCATGGTATGTTCATCCCAAACTTGGACAGTAAAGTCGAGTCCTAAATTAGTACCCTCTAATGACATGTTCAAATCGGTGAGGGCCCTAACGAACTCATGAAATCCCACATCAAATATTTGAGGATCTAACTTGTTAGACCTAATCCCTAATATTTCACCTACCTTGAGTTTAATTATGTATTTTTTCACTGTGTCGATCTCTTTATCTAGAGCTTCTTCAGATAAAATTTCAAATCTATACTCATGAGAGTCTATTTCATCTTGGTTCACCATATCTAATACATGAGTAAAGTATACCCTTTGACCCCAATTAGGATGGGTCCTTCCTAGAAATTGTTCTATGGTCATATCATGTTCCTCTATATCAGAATTTTGCTAAAAGGTTGAAGCCTCTGTTTGATCAGGAATCATTTGTTGTTCTAATTCCTTAATTTTTTGTTCAGTAGCATTGATATGGGTATTTTGGTTTTATCCCCATTAAGAAGAGATATAACACACAAAGGAATATGATAAGTATATTCATCCTCCTCTTTAAAGTCATCCCTCTTACAAGTGGGTGTGTCTCTTTTTCACATTTCCCTAGCTGATATGAAGCCTAAGCTAGTGGTATCTTTAGAACTTCTATACTTGGATTATATGGGTTGTATGAGATCATTTTGATTAGACCCTATAGGGCCTCTCCTTGGATAACCCATACATTAAACCAAATTTTATTCCTTGCCATATTTATCAGGAGAGATCTCACAATGTTTGACCTCATTAACTTCAGCTTCCCTATACAACCATTCCAAGGTCGCTTTCTCTTCATTTTCATCTTCAATTGGTATATTTGCTTCAACAAAGATACCATCATAGGATACCTTGGATGGTTTATTTTATGGTTTCATTTCTTTTGAAGATCTCCCATAAGATTTGGGTGATGTAGGAAGAGATTTTAGTGATAGAATGGGTTATATCGTGTATCCACCCATCCCTGTATCTTTGATTTTAAGCTTCTTTTCCATTTATTTATTTATATCTCCAACTAGGTCAAAGGTAGAAGATTCTCTATTGTGTGGGATGAGAGTATTAGTTGACTATTTTAGTGCATTTTAGGCCTAAGTGGCATCTGCAAGAATGGTAACTTAAACACTATTAAAAGGTAACTTGATGCACTGGTGGTAGGTGGTCGTGACAACTTGCATCTCATGGATCCATGGTCTTCCCAAAAAAAATATTGTATGCCAGTGGAAGATCCAGTACTTGACATATGACTTCTCTTTCCATAGGACCCACTCTGATAAGTAGACATACAAGACCTTTGGAAGATCTCTCTTGTTCATCATATGCCTTTATTGTTATCTTCTATGTGGTATCAATGACATGCTCTGAAAAACCCAATTATTCTATCAAATTATCGGTACAAATCTTCAAACCTGCGCCTCCATCTATCAAGACTTGTTTGACCCAACCCTTGTGGATCATGACTTCAATGTGCTGGGGTAGATTATAAAGGCGACTCAAACAATTATTGTCTTCTTCCAAAAATGACAGATAGTGGGGTGAGGTCAAGTGACCCACCATGGATTGAAACTGATCTAAGTCCAAGTCCTTAGGGACAATGGAACTTGGTAAGGCTTTATCCAAAATCTGTCTATGAGTTATAGAGATTTTGAGTAGTTCAAAAATTGAGATTTGATCATTCATTCTTTGTAACTGCTTGACAATGATGTAGTCAATAGCATGAGATCAAAACCAGTTGTTTGGAATTTGATTACTTTGACATGGTTATAACTGGTTGCTTGTTTGTTGATGTGGAAGGTTTTGATGACATTGATTGATTACCAAATATAGAAGGGTTGGAAGGTCTAACTCCTCTTAGGGTGACCTGTTCCTATGTGCAGGTCATAGTGTTAGTATCCCTAGACTCTTTTTCATCTTTCTTGATGATAATGACATTGCAGTATTAAGAAGGAATTGGCTCAAGCATATGTATGACTTTATCATCATTGGCTCCATAAGTGTGATTGATTCTGGCACCTTCCTTGGAGATTTATCCTTTCTCATATTTAGGCAAGAGATTTTTAAATGATTTATGATCAGTGTTCGTGGCATGATTTCCGACCACGATTATTTCACTATTGATGAGATCTTGAATCTCATGCTTGAGTCTCATATAGTTCTTAGTCTTGTGTCCCTTTTTCCTATTAAATTCATAGTAGTCATTATCATTCCACAATTTTGGTTTCACTCCAGTTCATATGGTCTAGAATTGTCTAGCAATGTGATCAGTTTATTTGCCAAAAATGTCTTGAGTGCTAACTCATACAATTCACCTAGAGGAGTGAAGTTACTCTTGTGTTTGACCCAAGGTTTCTCTTTCATATTATTTATTGTCCCCTTTAAAGGACCTTTAGTGGTATTATCAATAGCTTTTAAGGCATTTATGCCACTTGTCAGATTGAATACTGTTGGTTTTGATTGAGGAGAAACATGGTCAACTACTTCATCATTTACCACATTTTTATTTGTGTTCCAATACTTGTTCTTATCCTTGGAACTGGAACTATATTTGTTTTCCTTGTAAAGGGTGGTTTCTCCCTTTTTGACAAGTGCATCTTCTACTTTTTGGGAACTTTCTACCACTTCATCAAAGGTGGGTGGAACTTGCATGTGTATGGAAAAATTCAATTTATGGATCAGCGCATTAGTGAGTATATCCATTTTCTCAGATTTAGGTATGAGGCACGAATATCAAGAGAATATTTTCCTCCATTGCTAAAGAAAAGTAAAAAAGGCTCTCCCATTTTTTGTTTGGTATTGCACAAATCATTCATTGTCACGGGATGTTGGATTTTATATGAATATTGTTGTAAAAATAGATTGATCAGTTCGTTGAAATTTTTGATCCCTGTGAGTAACTTTGAAAACCACTCAATGGCTTGGCCACCTAAACTTTGTGGAAAGAGATGCATGAGGTAATCTTGTTCATGCATAAATTCTGTGCATAGAGCACAGACCTCTTAGATGTCATCTTGTGGATGAGATTGAACAGAATACTTCTCAAATTCTGAGATCTCAACTCTACGTGGGAATGGAGGTAAGTAAAAGTTTTAATCAAAAGGAAATGGACAAATGAAGTCTAGAGAATACTTTGAATTATTTTCTCTTTTTTCCTTTTTCATTTCCTACAATTTAGTTTGCAAGGCTTGTAGTTGTTTTGTTACCAATGTTAAATGAGTTTCTTCCTCTTTAACGATGACGTCTTCAACTCTGTATTAAGGAGGAAGTTGGGATCCTTGTCATGCTAGTTCAAGGAAGTATTGTTCTTTCTCTCAGGCCATGATGGTTTTTATCATTTTGATAAATTATTTGTCATTTTGACATTAGATAATATTGTCTTCATTAGGCCCAGAGTCACTTGAGGAGTGCTCACTATCAGTAGCCTAGATACTAACACTGTGATGTCTATGTCTAGAACCTTCTCTCCCTTGTCTTTCTCCAAACATTTTTTAGTTAGACGATCTGTCTCAAAGAGAGGTTGATTTTCTTGAAGTTTCTGGTTGTTCTATGAAAGGAGGGTTTTCTTCAAGTGTAATATTATTTCTCTCTTCCTCTTGAAATGTTTTGAGAGAGCCTCTAGTTTGTATAGGCATGAATCAATTGATTTCCTGACAAGTGTTGAAGTAAAAATTGACGTGTTGATTAAGTCCAAGATAAATGATGATGAAAACAAGATAATGTCTAATTAATAAGGAGATGCAAATGACTCAGATCTTAGTCAAGTTTAACAAACCTAGATAATAATGCACTCATGACTCAGAAAAGGAGAACAGATAAACAAGATTGAATTGATGATGATGATGAACTAATCAAAGAAATCAGACTACCAACTGATTATGACTAAGAATGATGATCGACTATGACAAGATCACCATTATGAAGTCAAAACTACACAAGATAGGACATAATCTAACCAGAGGTCTAGAAATCATGGAAAAAAAAGACTCGATTGTGCAAACTGCACAAGAAACTGAGAGGACTAACAAAACTGATAGAATCTCAAATTTCATCCACTAACTGTTAAGTTTTTCATTTCATTTTCTATTTTACTATTCAGTTTTTAGTTTTGCTTCAAGGTTTTATTGTTAAATGTTTGTACAAGCACAAGAAACACATGCTAAAAAGAATCAATGACACCCACACTTTCTAAAGCCCTATAGTCAATTGGCTTAGTGAGAAAATCCTCGCTCGCTGACTTAGGTACACACCCAATAGCTAATCAAACAATGACTGCCACCACCCACGCAATGGGTGTAATGATGTTGTAATATCCAAATCCAAATCACAATGGGGGTACAATATGATGAGTGTATTGGGGGAGTTACTATCTCCCTTGCACTTGGATTATCCCACTTTCGAAGGTGAACCAACTAAGCTACTACTCTATAGATTCTAGTAAGGGTCTCCATTCAAATATATCCTATGTGTCCATGAAAGTGCAATTTAGGCCTATAGCCCCACAAAGAACCTTGTCACAAGTAGTCATGTAAACATGATTGAGACCTCTAGGGCCCTATCATATGCTAGGCGAGAGCTAAGTATAAGCTCAAATGTAATCATCTTCCGAGGCTCTGGCCCCAAGAAGCAATTTTGTTTAATGTGAGTTGGAGTGGTGTGGCTTACACCTCATGCTCATGTGAGCCATTCTCCAAGGGTGAGTACTTTTTCCCACTTGGACATGCCCATCTAAAATGTATGAATGAAATATATAGAAAATCTATGAGGACCTGGATTTTTTATTTTCCCTCCAATGGGAAAAGAGCATACTTTCTTACCTTTTCTCTATTCTCAGACATGCCAAATAGTTGTTCATTTTAAAAATTCTTTCATGCAAAGTTCCTAGAAAATTATTAATAAAAAACACAAATTTTAGTCATTTCTCCTTAGGCAACCTACATGAAATACAATAGTAATCTCATTTTTTATCTCTGAGATGCGTCATGCATGAAAAGGTCTAGATGTTTTTTAAGTGTCTTCGATGAAATGACCTACACATAAATGTTAAGCTGTAGAAAATATAGAGAGACATAAAAAATCAACCTGTCAGCGTCAGCAAAGTCAAAATCAAAACTAGAAATCAGTAAAAGCTTACTATTTTGTCAAAAACTAGTGAAGATTCTCGTACAAGAATCTATTGGCACTGATACGACAATATATATGTTTTCATATGAGAATTCACTACAACTCATATTATTCTATGAGAATTCTCATACTAGCAAACATAATCAGAGTACACAAATAATTTTGAGACTTGTAATACCAATTAAAATGTGAGGTCAGAAATGGATGTGCAAAAATGTGACTTAGTTAGATAGCACAAACACTTCAATGAATCATTGTATGAATGATAAATGAAATTAGACTAATAAAGCACAAACCAATCAAAGTGACTCATTTCCTTCTAGTAAATAGGAGTATGATTTTTTCTCTCAGATCATCGCAAAATCCAGTGACTGTAGAGTCTATCTAAATGAAGGATTTTGAAAGCTAAGCTAAATGAAATGCAAGTTCATCCAAATTAAGCTAAGATTAATCCATTAATGAGAAAATGAAAGTAAGATCCCTATGATTTAATTATGCAAATGCAAGTAAACTAAATGAACTATGAATATGATGACCAATTAACAATAATCTATTAACAACGTTTCTCTACTTTTCGATTCTCTCTTTTTGAGAAGAATGGAGGCCTAATCATATAGAAATCCTCTCAAAAATGGACAGACAAGATCAAATAAAGATCAATGATTGAGATTGATCCCAAACTAGCACAATCTATGTGCAACTAATTTGATTGGTCGAGACTGAAAGTTGAAGAATAAGTTAACTCCAAAGATTAATCAAACATTTTGGAAGTTTCTAAACTGAATGATGAGTTAACAAAACTAATTGAATTTGTTTCCATAATGATGAGGAGATAAAGTTTAGTTAACTGAACTGATTTGATTAATATTTTTTGGATTATTTAAATGGTTTAATGCATTTTCCTCCAAATTCTGATGACATAATTAATTTAATCTATTTTTGTGATTAATTGACAATTCTTATTTATTTAATCAACATCCTAAGATATTAATTAAATAAATGGTATAAGGTTAATTTAATTGTCAACAACATTAGTATTTTGTAATTAATTAATTAAACAAGATCAAATGCGATGATTGAATGGGAACTAGAGTTTAGGTTTAGTCTGATTGATAAGCTTAATTGCCTTAGATTAGGACTTAGAGGATTTAAACAAGATTAGGGTTTTCTTGATGAACAGATGAGATTAGAGGCTTAGGGTTTTGTAGACTATTTTTGGGTGATTACACATTCAACATACAAGCACCCACATTTCATTCTACACTTCAAATACTAATAAACAAAATGGAACCATTGAAAAGGAAAATACTTACCACTCTCCCAGAAAGTATATACTTCATTTGATACAGTCTAATGGATGAAATGAGATTCATTGGGCCAAAGCTATTGTAAATAATTGCTAGTCGATTGTGTGAAGCATTCCCAGGGTATAACAATATCCTATTTGGAGGAAAATGAATCATGCTCTTTGGTGAGTTTGGCCAACTACCACCAGTCAAAGATATCCCTATGCATGCTTCAACTTTTTATGCGTGAAAAATACAGTGTAATTTCAACACACTTATAACTTTATGTTGGTTTACCCTACTATAGATTTTTTACTAAGAGGGGGGTTTATCATAAAATATTGAGCCTTAATACTTTAAACTAACCTTATGATTCAACTCAGTGATCCAAACAATAACATCAACTAAAACTTGTAAACTCTTCACAAACTTGATAAGATCATATAACTCAAGTAAATAATATTCACATTTATCAAGCATCACATGTAACACAATATTTAATGAGGAAACCCAATTTGAATAAAAACCTTTGTGGGAATTGTCACCCACAAAAAGAAATACTCTTTTGAAGTATGATCGGTTAAGAGTCAATCTTGTTAAAGATTACAACGCACATCTGTTAGATGTGGCCCTATTAGGGGATTTACCTTAGACCTGTTAAGATCTTCACCTTGTTAGGAGTGGCCTTGTTAGAGGGCTTAAACATTCATCCTAGAATGTTACATTTCTCAAGGGTTTACAAAAGGACTTGTTAGATCCACTCAGTTAAGAGATTTTCTGTTACAAATGTTAGTAAGCAACAGTGTACTAATGTGACCTGTGATTCTGCAACTATACTTTACTTGATTAGATCCTTTGTTTTGTCTCTCAAACTTACTAGCACCAACAACACATCAAATCATCAGTCTCTCATCTAGACTAGTTATCCAACTCTTTCACTACTCTTCTCGGTATTTCTTCAACTTATCTCTTCACCAGAAACTCTTTATAAATATATAGACTCATCAATATATAGGCCTTTGTTTTTCCTCTTAATCCTATTGATTAGGTTTTCCCTCATTTGTGCTCAGCCATTTGATATTCTTAAATGAACTGATTCAATGTATTTGAAACTCGCTTAAGCGGTTAACCATTCCTCATGAATTGCACTTTTTCTTGGAACACACAACTTTCTTTTGCCACTTAATCTACATCACTAATTTTTGAGCTTGACTTTTCATGACCATAGATCTTGCAGTAGACTTTGTCTCCATTCTTGGAAACTTCTTGATCTACATGACTTTGCATTAAATTCATTCTGCTCCTTGTATTCAATCTTTGTTCATGCTATGTTCCATGCTCGGTGACTTCGGTGAATATCTTCACTCAGTATCTGACTTCGCTCAGTTACCAACCTTACTCGATAACTGACCTTTCTTGGTTGTCAACCTTGCTCGGTGACTTTCTTTTCTATGCTCAACTAAAAAACACATCACTTCTTGGTAACTAGGTTTTTCCCTTTATCAACTTGACCTTTCTACTTTACCTATTTAACAACATCAAATTTTAAGTAAGAAACAATTATATCAATAGTTCCTTATCATTATCTAATCTTTATTATCTTCCCAATTAATTTTCTCTCCAATTGATATGGCATCTTAATATAAACTAGAATCAATCGCTTAACATCAATGACAAATTAACAATTGATCTAACCATTCTACTTTCTTGTATTCTTCTGTAACTTAGACTTCATCAGCATTACCATCTTTAAACAAAATATTTTTCAAAAATGGAGAAGAACCTACCCAAATACATTTGTTTATCCCTTCTCTCAAGTTTACAAAATGTAGAGCCTACAATTATAGGTTGAGAGCTAGTAATGGCAAGATCAAGCTCATCACTAACCTCTAAAGAGAAATCTATTTTATTACACTCTATACATCTATTTACAACAAATGAAATGGTATCATTACATAATAAACACATGTTATCTTCAAAAACACTAGTTTCCTGATCCATAGAAAATATATTGAGGGGATTATGTTAAACAATTGATGGTAATGGTGATGAAGACCAAGTTCAATAGAATACAATCAAGTAGAATGGTTAGATCTGTACACACAAAAGTAGTGCACTTCTATGAATCCTTACATGCAAGGAAACTCAAGAATGAGCCCTCACAAATCGATCCATAGCTCTCTATGCATGGAGTTGCAATATTTGTAAAATTGCTCTCAGCTAGAGCTATAAACTCATGACCTTGCCAATAAACCATACAATGAGAGATTCACAATGAAAACAAGGGCAAGAATGTCAATATCTCCAATGAACCAAATGTATGCAATGCAATGCAAATCTACATGTTAATGCAAACTAGTCTATGAAAATGAAAGTACAATGCAACTAATCTATTAAAGGAAAGAACAAGTGTTACCAAGCCTTCCTATTTAGACTATGTGAGATTATTCTATTGCATAAAAAGAAACTAAGCTATGAAATGAAGCTATGAATGCTATGACAATGCAACTATGAAAACTACAATGAAATGCAATAACAAGTCTTCAAAGCTTGGATGTAGAATATCTTCAAAAAGCTCCAAATGACCTAGAAAACTTGCAGCATAACATTAGCATTAAAACCTAAGATGTGAAAATAAAGGAGAGAGCTCTCCTTTTATAAGAAGTGAGATGAAATGGACCATTGAGATTAAGAGGCAAAAATCTTAATCAAGGGTGGAGAAAAAAGAAAGCTTGATCCTTGTGCACAAATATCCTCCAATAGG